>LR749708.1:781073-833178 GCA_902729485.2 Mus minutoides
ATGTTGGCCACTGGTTTGCTGTAGATTGCTTTTATCATGTTTAGGTAAGGGCCTTGAATTCCTGATCTTTCCAAGACCTTTATCATGAATGGGTGTTGGATTTTGTCAAATGCTTTCTCAGCATCTAAGGAGATGATCATGTGGTTTTTATCTTTGAGTTTGTTTATATAGTGTATTACGTTGATGGATTTCCGTGCAGTTTTATCAGTACCATTTATTTAAGATATTGTCTTATTACCAGTGTGTACTTTTAACCTATTTGTCAAAAATCAGGTGTCCATAGGTATGGGGATATATGTTTGTGTCTTCATTTTGAAACATTGATCAGGTGTCATGTTTTGTGCTAAAACCATCCTGTTACTATTATAGCTATTCAGTAAAACTTGAAATTGAGGATGGTGATACCTCCAGAACTCTTTTATTAGTCAGAACTGTTTTATCTATTTGTGTTGTGATTTTTTTTATGAGAACTGCATTTAATCTGTAGATTGCTTGTTGGGAATTATATTATTCTTACATATCCATAAGCATGAGAGACTTTTTCATCTTTTGATATTTTTCCCAATTTCTGTCTTCAATTTCTTAAATATTTTATTAAAGAAGACTTTCACTTGCTCAATTAAAAATAACCAAAGATAATTTATATTATTTGAGGAGGCTATTGTAAAAAGTTTTGGTTCCATGATTTTTTTCTCAGTCTGTTTGTCATTAGTATACATGAGAGATACTGAACTTTGCGAGTCAATTTTGTATCCAGTTACTGTGCTGAAAGCGTTTCTTAGATATAGGAGTTTCCCAGTGGAATTTTTTGCATCATGTGTGCATACTGTCATATTATCAGATTTGAACAGTTTTCTTCATTTCTCCCACTGTTTGTTGCAACTTTATTGACCTCTTTCATATTCATAGAAGCTATTTTAAGGTTTTATGCTTAAAATATGTTGCAATATTCAATGCCTACTTTGGTAATGATGCTGGGATCTAGTGGAGACATTATATTGGCTGTGATTGTTTATGGTGTGTGTGTGTGTGTGTGTGTGTGTATGTGTGTGTGTGTGTGTGTGTGGCTTGCTTTGCAGTCTAGGCTGTCCTTAAACTTAGAGATCTTCCTGCCTATGCATCCCAAGCTTTGGGATTAAAGACACATGCTAACACAGTTAATTTTATTGGTTTTTTTTTTTTTATGTAGGAATCAAGGAACGTGGGTTTGAAAAAAAATTAATTACAAGTGCTGCTATGTGGTATTCTTTTGCATGTGTGGATGTTTTGTCCCTTGGCTGCTCTTGTGCTCTCCGTGTCTCAGGAGAATGTTGTGGCTATGTGTCAACAGATAGGAAATCCTTCTAGGTTCAGGATGGGTGTGACCACTGGAATTCCAGGTAAAATATGTCTTGTACATATTGGGAGTTGCCACTTAGGAATGATACTGGGTGTGGTGTACTAAGAGAGGTGTAGCTGAAGACATCCATGGCAGGGAGAAAATTAGGATGTGCCATTAGGTTCTGTTTAGTCCTGAGAATGAAATCAGAAAGTAGGGTGATTCCACAAGAGGTAAGCAGCTACAGAATTGGAGATGAAATTGCAGAATTGGATATTTAAGAAATGAAGGAGAATATGAAGATTTGAACTCACCTACCTGCTTTCCTGACATACTTGCTTTTCTGGTAGGATTGGCTGGTAAGTTTCCAGAGAATGGTTGTTGAAATTGAGGATTGGAACAACAGGATGGGATGAGTTGGAGGGATATTGGAAGAGATCTGTGTGGTCCAGTGGAGATGTGGACAGAGAAGAGTAGAAGAAGACTGCAGCAGGTCATCTCCTGCAGGGATGAGAATGTGTCTGGAAGATTGCATTTGGAGAAACTAAGTGTGGGGTGAATATCTGCAGTTGCCTTCTATAACTGCCTCTTACATATGGAAATTCTGTTCACTAGTACATCATTAAAGAAATGAAGACTAAAATCCACATGTCTACTCAATTTGGAAGACGTTAAATCATCTTCCACTATGGGTTTCTCTTTTGAGGAGAGGAGGTATCTCTCTTTCTCTTATGGAAACATAACTTGATAGAACCCCTTTAAAAATATTGAACATTTATTTTTACAAATCCCATTTCTAATGTGTTGCAGAGAATTCTTGCCAAAGTCCAGTGAGAGTGCCAGTAACAAGCTATGGCTTCTGTTTAGTTTGAGGGATTTACGTTTTAGATAAAATATCAAATAGCTTCAGAAATAGTAAGAATATTTGTAGATTTCTTACTCGTGAACTCCCCTGATAGTCACCTTGGCTCCTAGCACAGAATAGCTTTCCTCACATACTCTCTGGAATCATCTTCCTTAGGTTGAAAACAAAATTGTCTGCCTACTTCTGATCTCCAATGTTGTCACTGATTACTAATTCTACCCACTTTCAGCAGTATACTACTAGTCAAGAGTTTATCACTCTAATTTCCTAACCAGTCATCAGGTAAACATGGGCACTGTGACTTTTTCTTGTGGGAAAGTAGTTGAAATCAAAGACCATGTCAGGTTTATTTAGGAAGGTTCAATATTCTTTCTACCCTGCATTCCTTACATATGCTGAGAATTGACTACAAGACCCCATCATGCAAAGCATGTGAAGCTAACCGAAAGCCACATTTCACTAGAGGCTGTATAGATGACTTGCCTAGGGCAGTGTATTAATCAGAACATTTGCAGTCTAGCAAGGGAAATGTCAGCTATGATGCTACCCTGGGAAGAAGCACAAAATAAGCCAGTGGAAGAATCCTTTATGGCAAGTGTTAAACTGCTGCCTTTGATGGTGAGAACAAAGATATGCAAATGACAACTAAAGGTACCTTCTGTCTATAAATGTTTTTTGGCATCTGGGATCTTTTGCCTTAGTGCTAATATCAAAGAAAGACTGTGAACAAGAGGCCCACAACCAGTTGTTTCTCCAGTATGCCTGTATACCATTGATGGGCTATGATCAGCCCCTATGAAAGGGGCTATAAAAAAATAGAAACCATGGGAGCCTCAGTGGGAATATTAGAACACAAGAGACATACTTATCCATAAGCAGTCATTTTGTTTTTGTTTGCTTGTTTGCTTTTCAATATGAAGCACTGGTCAGTGAAAAATCCTGGTAAAGCAAACTCTTCTCCTGAATAAATTTCTTTTTCTAATATCTTCATCCCATGGCTTAGTGCCTAGTGTCACTATACAAATATCATAGGTTGTATTTTAGATGGTGCATGACTTTTAATTTTATCTTTAGACTTTTAGTCTGAATCATGGGCCTCAAGGAGTGATTACCTCTTGGCATGTTGGTAGATATTGTCAAATATATATATATATATATATATATATATATATATATATATATATATATATATTGCAAATGACAGTTAAATGTACAAGAATGGTTTTACAGAAGAAGACTAGAGAAAGAAAGATCTCATCCACTTCAGCTTCTCCAATATAAGAGGGAGGAAAGACTCCCTTTAGGAGTCTTACTCTTTAGGGAGCACTACGTGAGTTAAAAGGATGAAACATGGTTAGAGAACATCTGTGTGAATAGCATGGATTCTGAGAAAAGAACATCACACAATCTTAGAAAGTAGAAAATTGTCACCTAAATCAACTCTGTCACCATGCCTAAAACAACTCCAAGTAGAGGGAGCAAAGCCTTTAAGACAAGCCAGAGAGGATAGAGGAGCAAAGAAAAGAAGCCATCAATGGGTGTCTAAAGTCGTGAGTCTCTGCACAAAACCTTTTTAATTATAGCAGAACTCTAGAAAACTTAGCATGAGTATTGCTTCAAGTGGTCAACAGAGGAGCGTGCTGGCATTTAGATCATGTGTGCTGTTTACAGTCACGTATCTATTATGTGACAGACTGTGATCTAGGTCTCTCTGCTATTTAAAAAAATAATTTGTGGGCCAGGCATGGTGGCGCATGCCTTTAATCCCAGCACTCGGGAGGCAGAGGCAGGCGGATTTCTGAGTTCGAGGCCAGTCTGGTCTACAAAGTGAGTTCCAGGACAGCCAGGGCTATACAGAGAAACCCTGTCTCGAAAAACAAAACAAAAAAAAAAAAAAAAAAAAAAAAAAAAAAAAAAAATTTGTGTGTGTGTGTGTGTGTGTGTGTGAGAGAGAGAGAGAGAGAGAGGGGGGGGGGGAGGGAGGGAGAGAGAGAGAGAGAGAGAGAGAGAGAGAAAGAGAGAGAGAGGATGTTTTAGAGACAGGCCAGTTACAGGCTTGTCTTCTTGCCTTAAGAAAAAGAAGACTGTAATAATAGCAAAAATATGGTTTACTCTTTCTCAGTTTCTTCTACTCAGAAGCCATGTGGCTTCTCACTTTGCTTAGAGGAGAGACATGGCTATAGCATGCATCTGCCTTGATCAGACAAGCCTTCCTTTGCTAACTGCTCCTTCCCTTGCTCAGTTTGCTTTAGCATATGAAACCAGTACACTGTCTTCTTCTCTAGCCAGACATGCTTTTCCTTTGGAATTCACTACCAAGTCATCAACACAATCCCTCTCTAAGCACTTTATAATGTTCAAGGGGTACTGAAGTTTCCTTTTCTCTGCTAAATCTATATATTTTATGTATTTTTTTAAGAAAGTTTTTTTTTAAGGTTACAAAAGCTCTTTATGTAAAGTCACATTAATCTTTTTGGTTTTTTATTTTTTTTATCTTGGAAAATTAATTTCAATTAACAGAAGAATATGTAGTAAAATGAATAAGTCTTACTTGTAATTGCTTCTCAATCAAATATAAGGCTTCCTTGCACCAATGTTTTTACTATGAATACTGTTTTATATTTATATTTATATTTTGATCAATTTGCATTCATCTTGTGCTTGATATAATCTGTAATGTATGAATCTAAATTTATCATTTTTCTCAAATGACTGTTTATCCTAAAATAATTCCTTAAAAATGTTCTCTTCCTCCCTCCTCCTAAATTTGAGGTGCCACCCTTAGAATACCAAAATGCCATCTGTCCTTTGATCTATTTCTGGATTCCTATTATGTTTCTTTCATCTTTCGTTCTGATAAAATAACTGAAGCATGTTTAAGGTATTGGGCAGCATCTGCTGAAGAGTTAGGACGTCACCAGCATCTGTTCCTGCCGGTCTGCCATCCCTGGAGGTACTGCCTCAATGCAGAGTCTGTTTCAGCATTCACCAGGTATTTACTAAAACTGTGGATCTCTGGACTGAGATTACTAGCTAAAGCTGCATCTAAGTCTTTGAGTGTCAGACCCAGAGGCATGTTTCCAATTACCAGCAAATTTCCAGATAAATATTGAGACAAAAAGGGAAATACATATAAGGTTTGTGTATTAAGAACCCATTTTGACATTTCTTTGTCTAAATATACAGAATATTTAACTCACCATAGAGACAAGTGATATAAGAGATTAATTTCTATCAGGTTTGGGAATCAGATGGAAACCCTCACATGTGGTAAACTGTGCTGTACTAATATGTTACAACTCCATCCCACGCAAAGAAACTACCTCTGTAATACCTGATATCCACCCATATCAATAGGTATGATTGCCTTTGGACTCACTCGACAATATATCAGGAGGAGAAACTGAGGCAAACCAACCTAAAAGCTGTGAGGAGAAATTGTCCTAGTCTCACCTCTAGCAACAACATTTTACTACCATGAGTACATAATATGTATAAATACAAAATTCTACCATCTAGATAGGGTCATTATACTGCCATGTTCATCTAATCATATTTTGGAGCCAATATATTAAGATTAATTACTTTATATGTAAAGGGTAAAAATGGACCAAATCATAGGAAACTAGATCCTCACAAATGTCCTAAGAACTCTGTGTTCTCATAGTTGAATGTTGCTTTCCAGTTTAATGTTTAATGAGGTATCTGTGCTTTACATAAGTTTGTAGATGGAAGCTCTGGACAATGCTGTATAAAGATATCTAATACAGAAACTGATCTGTTGTGGCAGTCTAGTCACAGGGGAAAAAGACAGATCATCTTTCCAGCAATGCTTACTTGACTGATTCATAAACATGCTTAGAAAACAACATTTGGCAGACTTTTCTCATAACATTAAATAATAGGTGCAAAATATATAATCACAAGGAAGATTAGTTAACATGAATTTTAACATTTGGGCAAATGCACAGGAAACAAAAGAAATGTAGGAAAGTTATTTTGTTGTGTTACAGTTGGATAGAAACCGGATGGGTACAGGGAAAACTAAAGAGGACCACATAATGTTCAAGTACCACAGAAATTGGACAGAGTCACAAAGAACACATGGCTGGCTATGTATCATCAAAAGTTGGGGAGAATGAATCACACTGGAGAAACAGTGTTAATCATCAAATTTGAAAAGTTGGCTTAAAATAATTAGATCTATTAGAATATTAGAAATATTAGAATAACTTTCCATGGTGAATGGAAAACCAACTTTGAAGACTAAAAGGGATTCTTAAAGAAGGTACCGGGGAATGCTCACACAGACTGAGACAACTCACTCTTTTAGCTGATGAGTCAGGTAGATATAAGATTAAGAGACGGAGGGAAGGCATTTGGTCTTTTACTAGTCTCAGTTATTCTTACTCCCCTACAGAACTTCCTCATCTACTTTCCAAAGAGAAAAATAACAAGCTGCCCCCTTCTGAACAGCCGCTCTTTGAGTCACTGACATAGCTTTGACCTCTACAGCTCTACATTGTATATTCTGGAAGGGACTGAGGTAGAAAACATGTTTGTCTTTTATTTATTTTTTAACCTGTTTGTCCTTTTTCTTAAAAACTGTACTCTGAAGGGGTATGGCGTCTGATAGGACGTGACTCTTAATGCATAACAATAACCTCTATTTTTGTGCTCTTCTTTATAAATGTGGGTATAATATTGCTTACAGCAGACTGAAATCAGAATATTCACTTGAAGTAAACTGATTCGTATCAGTTTACTTCAAGTGAATATTCTGATTTCAGTAAGGAGAGGTCGATGGAGCAATATAATTGTTATTAAAAACAATGTGGGTCTAAAATTTCACTTTGTTTGGAGAGGATTGAAAGTGACAGAATCATGAACTAGTGGATAATAAAGGTTTTGTTTTTCCAGGTTGTGCTAATACACAGTGTTCAAGGACCTGTGAGGTGCAAGTGGCAGCAGGATCTGCAAGGCTCCAAGCAGCTTGGTGGTCTGCTCTTTAGGATGATGCTATGCTATGTTTGCAAGCATATACTGACAAGAATATAGGCAGACATAAGTGGAAAAGGTTGTATAATTCATACAACAAAGCAGAACAGACCCAAGCATGAGGGCCAAAGCACCAATTGGCTATCATCTGGATTGTGGATACATGTGGAAGGTGTGAGAGAAGTAAGATAAAGAAAAGGAGCCCTTGAAAAATCTCAAGTAGCAACTAGCCTCCTGTCCCTAGCAGTATCAGCATTTCAACATGTGTGATGATAACCATTATGTATTTATACATATATGTACAGGAAGATCATTACAGAACCACATATATGCATGTGGTATTAGACCAGAATGTGCTATGTTTAGGAGTATACAGTACTGAAATGGGGTGACTGTATTATTTTATCTATCTATTTCAGAAAATGGTCACTGAAGATGAGAAAATGAACAGTTTGATTAAATCTATTCCAGATAAAAATTGAATTTCATTCTCCAGAAACTGTTCCCAATATGTATGCAACACTAGATACATGAACATATAGAACAGGGCTGTATAACAAATGTAAAAACATATTCTGAGTTTGGAAAATACTTCACTTTTCAATTATATTTAGAAACATACATCAGCTATTATAGGGTTCCAGAGTTAACCATCAAAAATAGCATCTGAATATCCATATTGCACCATTGTCATATTATAGTAGCCAATGGGTAAACTGTAGTATTTGCATACCTACATGTTAAGTCTTTTTTGACCACTTTCCAATACAGAGATTTCTTTTTCAAATATAAATAAATAAAGAAGGAAGTGGCATCATTGCAGATTTTATTCTGTACTGGGTGATATTCTATATTCTACATGTGTAGTATTTTTTAATCAGTGTGGTAACATGCTGAGGTAAGCATTTTCAAGGTGAAAATATTGAAGAAATTGAGAGTACTCTGTAAAGATGTAGACAGAAGTAAAGTTGACATCTACTGATCTAATTTTTTTCTGCTAATTTCTGCCAGAGGCAAAAACATTTAAGTGTTTTTATGGCCTATGAAACAAAGCTAATTAGAGTGAACTTGACCTAGAATGCTTCAACTGCTCCATAATATGCAGGACGTGAAAAGTGGAAACTTTCAGAAATTTTTAGGCCTATGGTTTATCATTAATTGTAAATGTTCATACTGTTTTTTCCAGACACTTATACTTAGGCTATCCCTTGGTCTCTAAAGGGAGTAAAAATATATGCTCATGTGTATGGCCATAAAGAATCCATTCTTGCATATCGCCTATATATTCTTAACTGAAATGAGTCATAGCTCCAATCTTAGGCAATCAAAAGAACTATTTCCATGGAGAATGACAATAAGGACATAGCCAAAGTTACCACTCTCACATTGCCATAATCAACGTAGCATATTTTGCTCTGCCTGTAGCATGAAGAATTCCTGTAGAAAGTGAGAAATCAATCAACAATCATGTAGAATTAAATGAAGAGAGACATAGGACATGATAAATACTGGTATGAATTGATGTAGAACAGGTCTGCCCCTGTAAATATTATCTGTAAATATTAAGTTTATTATCTCTGGCACTAAGATTGGCATTTTGCAAGTGCATTTATTCATGACATGGTACTATTCCAGACACTAAAGATGTGATGATGTAGAGATGTATTTGAGTTAAAATCTGCCATACCTCCATTGTTGATAATTATCTGGAGCTTATTTTCTCTCTTCATTCTTATATTGTCTAAAGTGAAATTGGCAGTTGCCCCTAGTGGCAGTTGCACTCTCCTTCCTCCGAAGACAGGTAGATCACTGAATAACCTTAATTCGGCCTCTTTTCATGCAGAGGTTTGAAAGTAACATCTTTCCTGCCACATCTTGTTGCCCTGCTCACATTGTATTGCCACAGTTTTCAAAAGTCATTACCTCCCATGGAAACAAATTAATCAGAAACTGATTGCAGTATACCTGAGGTCCAAGACACTCTCCACAGTCATCTCTTGCTAGATCTGGCATAAATAGGCTGCAATTTATATCCAATTAGATGTGGATGGAAATCTGAGGCTGCAAGAAGAATTTTCCTCACTCAGTATGCAGGGTCTGTTGGTGCCAGAATGACTGATGTCTTGGTCGTTCGTTAAGATTTCACCTTATTTAATTTGCACTCAAACACTCCTAATTTGTGTAGAGCCTAGGGAATGGCTTAAGACAGGATAATTAATTGGAGCACAGATTTTCTAGAGAAAAACTAAAGATAAAGCTGTTTATTTCTTTTTGTTATTTCATGTCTGTATAATGAAACTATGCTCTGCTCTTTTAACTCCTTCTAAATTATAAGATTCTCATCAAATGAAAGTTTATAAGGATGTATCTTTTATAACTAGATAGACATTATCCAAACATTAAGCTGTGTGTGTTAGCCACCCTAAGAATGCAAATTAGTTTGAGCCCGGACTGAGTAAAATGAGTTTGTGGCTTTGAAAAATAAGGAACAAAAGACATATTGTATAATCAGTGGGGAACTTTGATCACATAGAGTCTAATCGCTTCTGTTCAAAACATCTCATCTGGAATGAGGATATTAAATTCCTGTTTCCATGGGATCTAATAGTGATTAGTTAAATAAATCAAAATTACTGTTAAGAATTGATTAGTATGAGGAGAAATCTAAAGAGTATTTGAGATAATTAATGCAGTGAATATTATTATTCAGCATAATAATAACAGTATTATGAGGAAGAGATGATTTACTGATTCCTATAGTTTTGACATGATCACAATTGTCGTTTATAAATTTATTTCTATTTTTATAATAAGTTTATTTATTTAGGTGTGCATTCATGTATAAGTGCATTCATGTCATGGTGAACTTGTAGCTGTCAGAGGAAGATGTACAGACAATGGTCTCTCATTCCACCATTGTAGGTCCTGGACCTTGAGCTCAGATCTATAGAGTTGGCCAGATAATACTGATCTTAGTTCCATCATGAAGGCATCTAGACATGTGTGAGAGTATTATTCAAATCTCTGTGTACCTCCGATTCACCTGGGTATCCTGTTAAACTATAGATTTGTAAGCAGTAGATCTGCAGTGAGATTCAAGAGATCACAATTCACATGTGATACCTAATGAGACCATATTTTCAGTTCTTGGTCTAGCCACATTTTAAATAGTAAGGATAGAGAACCCTGGGTATTGAATGGGCTGGTTTTGTGTGTCAACCTGACACAAGCCTAAGTTATCACAGAGAAAGAAGCCTCCCTTGAGGAAATACCTCCACGATATCCAGCTGTAAGGCATTTTCTCAATTAGTGATCAAGAGGGGAAGGCCTCTTGTGGGTGGTGCCATCCTGAGCTGTTGGTCCTGGGTTCTATAAGAAAACAAGCTGAGCAAGCCAGGGGAAACAACCCAGTATGCAGCAACCCTCCATGGCCTCTGCATCAGCTCCTGCCTTCAAGTTCCTGCCCTGTGTGAGTTCCTGTCCTGGCTTCCTTTGGTGATGAACAGCAATGTGGAAGTGTGAGCTGAATAAACCCTTTCCTCATCAACTTCTTTCTTGACATGATGTTTTGTTCAGGAATACAAACCCTGACTAAGACAGGGATATAACTATGTAAATTATTGACCACTTCCTCAATGTACTTAAAATTGTATGCAATTTATTAAGTGCCTCATACAATTGTTTATTTCAGTCATTAATGCAACCAAGTAGTTTTGAAAATATTGGTCAAAGATCGAAAATCTGTGAAGACATGTGCTCTTGTTATGTCTCTACTATAAACAACAAAAATTAGTCAAAGTATATAAGTAGTGCTTTGTATTTTACAAATGGCTTTATATAATTTATGACACTTGATCATCTTCAACAGCAAAGGGAAAGAGATCAAGTATGTATGTTATTCAACTTATCAGCGAATGTCACTAGTACAATTTCACACTATCACTTAGTAATAGAGGCATAATGCATGCTCATATCCTCTTATCGAGGACAGAACAATTCAAGTTCAATTACACCATTAGTATCAACAAGCCACAATGAAGAAACAAATTTGCCTTAGGAAGACAAGAAAAACAACAATCATAGAATACCACTAATGAGCTCTGCCCCCAGAGCAATGGAGGTAAAACTTAAGGAAATTTCATTCTTTGATTTTCTGATTTCATTTTTTTTGTATTTTATTGATTTTAATTTTCTAAGTTGATTTTGATTCACAGTGGCAATTGAAAACCATTACCATTATTCTTCCAACAAATCTTATTCAAGCACAGAAATTCTACTCTGCTATAAAATATTGTCACCTTTATCTTTTCAAATAAAATCTTAATTATAGTTGAGTACACATAAGCTTGGACAACATTGTCTTTCACCTTGTTCGTGGTGCTCAATTATGATTTGACAACTTTTTACTATTTCCTGTCCTGTTATACAGGCTTCAAAATTTAAGATAGATTTACATGTGTCTAAAGATCACTTTCACTCAAGCAGAATCTTTTACTTTGCTCAGTATAATTTCTCTGCACAGCAGCAGTATTTCACAGGATGCTTAAGGCTGGATATCTCCAGTTCTATTAGGGATTTTGTTAAGGTACACATCTGCATCTTTCTATTTGTCTTCATCCTGCCTCTTTCCCTCATGTCTGCTATAACTTCAAAAAGGGGATTCATACAAAAATCCATAAAAAATATGCTTACATTTAAACTGAATTATGTAATTTTTACATTCAGAATTGGTCTCATTAAATTCTGAAATATTCTTTTATATAAATAAAATTCTCAGCATTAAGTCTCTCAGGAGACAACGTTTTATAAACATAGGTTCTCAGAAACTAACAGCTCTCCTTTATTTTCTGTAGCAGCTATGAGTTTGAGAGGAGGGTTGAGTCTGTTGCTTGCCCTAATATTCTGCCCTGCCTGATCATCATCTCACATCATTGAATACGACAAGAAGAGAAAGCAGCTGTGAAAACTCAGGCATGATCACCTACCTACAGCAACCATTTTGGTCTGATTGTGTGTGCCTTAAATATGTTGAAATAATGATATCCCCCTGGAAGTACACTAGTTCTGAGTGATGTCACTCTCTCATTGATGAGTCTCTTGTGTCCCTACAGGGAGACCAGATTAGGCAGCATAAATTCTGAACATCTCTTCCTGAGCCAGCTCTGTGTGTCTTCCCAGATAATATATGGATCAACTATTCCACAGAGACAGTCACTGTACTCACAAAGTTACGACACTATTTTCTTTCCTATTAAATACTCTATTTGGATTTTGAAACTTTATCTATGTGTTTATTTATTTTTGCAATATGGCACTATTTATTACTGAGCAAAATATGGCATTTGTGACTGGTTTTAAATAATTGCAGTGCTTTGGTTAGTCTCAATTGGAAATGATGTGTTATTAAAATTCCCAAGAGCACCTAGGCACTAGAGTCAGAGTCAGTTAGTCAATGAATCTTTAGGTATCTATCACTCTGATTCAATGACCAGTCATTTTATGTGAGTATATGTGATACAGAATCTAATTCTTTGTATATCAGACTGGCCTCAAGCTAATAATATTCCTCCCTGTCTTAGGTTTCCAAGTCCTAGGGTTATTTGCTTGTGCAACCTTTCCCACATTCACCTGATTTGAAGAAAACACATTTTTGTAAAGAGTTTGATGATGAACTTTAAATGTTATCTACATCACTCAAATGTTAGAATTATAAAGTTTTGAAAATATGAAAATTTAAATTAAATGTAATAAATTTAAATAAAATTCCAATTTAAAAGTTTAAAATTTAATTTTCTTTTAAATTTTTATTAGATATTTTCATTACATTTCTTTTTATTCTTTTTTATTAGATATTTTCCTTATTTACATTTCAAATGGTACCCCGAAAGTTCCCTATACCCTCCCCCCACCCTGCACTCCTACGCACCCACTTCTACTTCTTGGCACTGGTGTTTCCCTGTACTAGGACATATAAAGTTTGCAAGACCAAGGTGCCTCTCTTCCCAATGATGGCTGACTAGGCCATCTTCTGCTACATATGCAGCTAGAGACACGAGCTCTGGGGGTACTGGTTAGTTCATATTGTTGTTCCACTTATAGGGTTGCAGGTCCCTTCAGCTCCTTGGGTATCAAATGCTATCTGTAAAGTCCCCTATATCCTCCCCCCGCCCTGCTCCCCTATCCACCCACTCCCATTTCTTGGCCCTGGCATTCCCCTATAGTTGGGCATATAAAGTTTGCAAGACCAAGGGGCCTCTCTTCCCAATTGATGGCCAACTAGGCCATCTTCTGCTACATATGCAGCTAGAGACATGAGCTCTGGGGGTACTGGTTAGTTCATATTGTTGCTCCAACTATAGGGTTGCAGACCCCTTCAGCTCCTTGGGTACTTTCTTTAGTTCCTCCATTGGGGGCCCTGTGTTCCATCCAAGAGATCACTGTGAGCATCCACTTCTATATTTGCCAGGCACTGGCATAGCCTCATAAGAGACAGCTATATCAGGGTCCTTTCAGCAAAATCTTGCTGGCATATGCAATAGTGTCTGCGTTTGGTGGCTGATTATGGGATGGAACCCTGGTTGGGGCAGTCTCTGAGAGATCAAAATGCTGGACTCCAGAAATTCAAATAACCTCATTAAAAATGGGGTACAGAGCTAAACAAAGAATTCTCAACTGAGGAATACCAAAGGCCTGAGAAGTACTTGAAAAATGTTCAACATACTTAATCATCAGGGAAATGCAAATTAAAATTAAAAATTTAAAAAATATAAAATAATTAAAAATATTGTAAATAAAAAAAAAAAAACTAATACTAACAGTAAAATTAAGATAGCAGCGTCTGATGACAGATGCTATTAATCCAGTCCAACAAACTTGTCTTTTCGTAAAGTTTTCTCCAGAGTGCAATCATATCCAAGGCATCCTTAATATCTTTTGCAGTCAAGAATTAAATATTTATTGAGGAACAACGTAGTAGAGGTGAGCCACACATTTATTTTCTATTCTTCCGGATCCACTCTCAACTCCACATTATGGTTTTTCCTTTAAAGGTCTGAGATTTATGAACTACATGAAGAAAATCTCTTTGCCTTTGGTTTCTGGGAGAGCTTGGCCAATAAGATTTCATGGTACAATATCAGAGGGACAGAATAGTCAGTTATTATCCTGTAGTCTTTATCTCCTATTCTGGGTGCTTGCTTTAAACTAACTGCCTTTTAACATAAAAAAGCCCTGCTCCTGTCAATAACCTTCTCTTCAGGATTCATTTGTATCAGTGAGATTCATATATTCTCCTTTCCTTTGGTCTTCTGGTCTGGAGAGATGGCAGTTCTTCAGTTACCACTCTCATGCCTATATACTCTCTCTTGTCAGATTCTTGTGACTCTGAGTATGCCTTCTTGTGCTGGTACTCTAAAAGTTTATCTAGTGTTAATTAGCACTATATCTTACAATGGATGTGATGCCTGTGTTTTTATTCCTTTATATTTGAGAGGAAAGAGGTCAATAAATTATGCCTGGCTTCCCGCAAGTCATAAAACTTTGTTTTAAATACTTGATAGACAATAACTGTGATGAGACCTAGTGAAAGATGAGAAAATGTATGAATACCAGAGTTGATATTTGGATGATTCACACTAAGGCAGGCCACATAGTTGATTCTAAGTGGTTCCCAGTCCAACTGACCAGGAATGTGTATGCATAAAGATTTGAAATATCACTCCAGTTACTTTAAGACTATTTATTAAACTGATCACCTGGTAAACATCATTTTCCACATCAAAACTGATGACATTGTATGCTAAAGTTTTAATTCACTGGATGTCTTTAAATTCATTGTGTTTCAGTGTTTGAGAGCACTTCAGATTAAGTTTGAAGTTTATTGTGTTCAATTCACCAGGACTCATATTGGTTTCACGTCCATCTGCAAGAATTCACCCCTTGACAAGTATACTGTGTGTGACTTCAATGAGGAAGAAGAGAAAGAAACATAGACGTAATATGAAACCCATTGTATCTAAAAGCCTATTTCCATGTATAAGGTAATTGATGTTTAACTAATTTAAATTTTCATTCAACCCTTGTTAAAATTGTATTCTAAGGCTTTAGAACAGGAAAATAGGGCTTAAATAGAGTCAATAACTAGGCCCCAAAGCATTTAATTAGTATAAATGGGGCTTGGTACTGAGTCCCCTCAAGCTCCAAAGTTCACACTCTCAATGATCACAGCAAAATGATTCTCTGAACTTTTCAATAAATTAAGCACACCTTATGTTCCTGTATTGGGTACTCAAAAATGTTGAGAGTTCCTTATGAGAGAAGAAATGGTTACTTAAAATTAGCAAGTCCTTATTTTTCAACAGGATCATGTGCAGCGAGCTGGTATTTTTGTCATGCTAATTAAATATGTAGTTCAAGTATGAGCAGAAATTAGATGAAAGAACTTAGAGAAATACCATATGTAAGAGAAGGCAGAGTAAAATAATTGCTGGTATTTTATATCATAAAGTCTATTTTTTAAAAGAAACTAGATACTATTTGGTCCAACCTCTTATACTTAACAATAATGAGATGATTGCCACGATAAAGACAGAGGCTTCTGAACAGACCCTGGGAAGAATATGAGTAATCCTCAGTATCAAAGAATAGTTATTAAGAAAAGACTTAATAGATAGACTCATGATAGGTCATGATCCCAGTAAAACATACAACAGTAGAATATAATGACCTTGATGAAATCATTTGACTGTATGTTTGATGTGAAAATAAATATCAAAACTCAATAAGCTTAATGCTTCATTTAAAGGTCAGTTTTAAATGTAGCCATAATCTAATTTTTAGTATGAATAAAAATAAATGAAAAGTTGTTTTATGGTAAAAACATTTCTTAAAACATTCAAAGGCATTATTAACGTCTTTTTTAATCACCTACTAGATCAGCATTAATGTCAATAACATTTTTTCAATTGTTTGTTAGCTTAGAGTTCTACCTCATTTGGGTTTTCCATGGGCTCTGCAATTAAATAAATATAATGGGTACATTCAACATCCTACTTGGAGATTTCATGATTTTTTTAATCTTATTAAAATTTGCCATTTTACTTTAATTTAAATCACATTTACATTGTACAGATATCCACTAACATTGTAGAAGAGAGAGACCTAAAGATACAGCGCTGTAGGTGGGAGATTGGATCTATTGTTAGTTTGGTAAAATATAAAAATAGACACTAATTTTTATAAGTGGTTATTTATAAGTGAGTATTTTCATGTACAACATGTTTTCCCACATACTTTATTGTTACTAAAAGATTTGAGGTCTTTTGGTTAATAATGTTTCTATTGAGTATATATTTGTTATAAATTAAACAATTTCACAAATATTCATTGATTTTCTCCAATTTGTATGACATATATACTGACAGATATTTATGTGTAAATATATTTAGCACAGAGTTTTTCATATATACAAATGATTATTAAAATAGAATCTTCTCATTATGACAAACTTTGAAAACAAAGATGAATTTTGGTATATAACAATGTTTGTTTGCACTTTTTTGAATACACACACACACACACACACACACACACACACACACAATCAGTTCTCCCTTTTTGGTTTCTCCCTCCAGTCTTACCTAATGTTCCATACCTCCAAATCCTCCCATGGAACACCATTCTGATATTAATAGACTATTGTTCTTTGAGTGTTATTGTGACATACACATGCATACATATGCACCACATCTATAAATAAATACACAAATACATAATTATAACCAGTTGATCTTGAATTTGTTCTTTCTGTATTTCAAAGTTGACCACTCTGAAATTTCAATCCTTGGTTTACTTAAAGAGCAATAGTCTATTAATACAACCACTGCTGTTGGTTTTGTAAATACATTTACTATACGATAGTACTGAGGTCAGATCATTAATACTGTTGGTTTTGTAAATACATTTACTATACGATAGTACTGAGGTCAGATCATTAATGCTGTTATTGGCTAAACATAGCCATTTTAAATTTATTCAAATTCAAATCCTAAGTTGATACAAACATATTACTACTGGTAGAATTTTCAATTATACATCACTGTGCCTCCCTTTTCTTCGGCCTTAATTCACATTAAATCTTTCTGGATGCAATCTCTTCCTTGGTGTCTCATGAACCACACTTGCCAGAGGGAATGGAGTTTGAGATCTTTCGTTTCGTTTAGAGATATCAAAGTGAGTATTTTAGCTACTGAATCTCAAATACACTCAAGAAATTTTTCATTTATTTATTTCCCTTGCATTATTTTAAGGACAAAGAAGCTTATGTCTGAGGATGTGAACATGCACCCACACATTTGTAGCACTGGCATGGTTGCTGAGGAATGATTTTGATGACAGTCTTAAGTTACTATTTCAACTCTCAGCCTTGTGTTGCTCTAAGCCTTATTTTTTATTCACAGCTAAAAAGTTAGCCCTTCTCCTAAAGCAGGCTCCCTTCATTTGCACTGAAGTGATTTCTATATTCTCATTCCTAGAGAAATTCTCCCATTCTTATTCTTGTCAGCTCCTGAAAGTTGCACAAATTGTGTTTCTGTATTCTGAACAGAAGATGGTAAATACATGGAGAGAGGGAAGTTGGTGGAGTGAGGATCACTTCAAAGATGAGTCAAATAACTAGGATTTATTTAAACACTGTGGTTTTGATATCTAAGTAGAGTATCCACTTCCTTGCCACTTTACTGTCAAAAGCATATCTAAGGAGATATGCTTGTTGTATACATTACTAATTCTTTTAAATCATTTTTTTTCATCTAGGAATAAAAGCATGAGAGAAAAATCAAAGGAGAAATATCACTTCTTTTGTGTGTTCGTATTTTTTTTTTCTGAAGGGGCAATTTATGTCCCTTCTAATAATACTATAAGTAACAAGGAAAAGTAGATTTATCTATTGGGATTGTGAATGGAATATTCTCTAATAAAACAGTGTTGAGATGCATTTTTAGTACTTGTGGCATTCTGTAAATATGTGTGAAAATCAAATGAACTCTATTCTCAGAACAATCATTTGGAACCTGTTCAGTGAGAAGTGATAAGTCTGGTGAGAGTATAAGCATAATGGCTTGGAGAAGAGGCCTAATGCAGATGATTCTTGTGGATTGTTAAATGTAAGATATTAGTGTGTATATATATATATATATATATATATATATATATATATATAGAGAGAGAGAGAGAGAGAGAGAGAGAGAGAGATTATGAGAAAAAAGAGATGAGGTTAGTAAACTCCATATATGCAAACTGTGGAACAATAGCCATGGTTGTGGTGCATAATTTCTGAATTTCTGGGTCTCCTACATGAATTCAGAAAAAAAAAAAAAAAAAAAAAAAAAAAAAAAAAAAAAAACTTATGTAATCAAAACTCCAGAAAAACTCAACAAAAAGTAGCAACTCGAAGTCAACCACAGTTACAAAATGTATTTGGTTTAAGAAAGCAGGCAGGTAAGTTCAGAGCAGGAGTATTATATATAATTCTGCAAAAAACACTTACAGACACAAAGTAACAAGATAAGCTTACTGGGATGGTTGGCCCACTAACTTGAGAATGAAAGTCAAAACAAAGAGGCTTTAGCCAATCTTATACTGAATCTTCAGCAAGAATGGAAAGAGCAAAATTTATTTATAATCTACAATTTCTCAAAATTAACCAACCTGACTCCCTAAATGGCATGCTGTTTTATATTTTATATTATAAAATATAAAATAGTATAAAATAGTTTGCATAACACAGAAGCAAATTATATATATATATATATATATATATATATATATATATATATATAGAGAGAGAGAGAGAGAGAGAGAGAGAGAGAGAAGAGAAGCAGGAAAGCTCAAGAACACAAGCCAACTTCTGAACCTTTCTAACACATAGAGATGAGTGTAGTATCTCATAGATTAGAAGACTTACCTTGAAACTAGTTTTCAAAATTTCAGAAAAATCTCCTTTTGTATCAAAAGGAACCTGTTATAAGTTCTAACACCCAATCTTATACAATTTGATTTTTAAAGTAATAAACAATAAAGTACAAATATCTTAAGAAGTAGCATGGATAAATGTATGACTACAAACCAGATTAAACCTATAACCTTCATGAAAGAAATAAATGAGCTGAAATGAGGATAATGAAGACCCCGCAAACTAAATATAAAACAGATTTAAAAGCATGACCCTAACTTACTCACATTCAAGAAAAACACCCAAATATAAAGGGCAAAATAATTTCAAAAATAAATACCAAAGTTGCAATGCTCTGGGAGCTATAGCTCAATGGTTAAGAGGGTATAGTGTTCTTGTAGAGCATTTGAGTTTGGGTCTGAGTGGATGCTCATACCCATATTGGGTAGTTCACCATCATTTGTAATCCCAAATCCAGGAATCAACTATCATCTTCTGACCTCTACAGGTATTGAACTCATGTGCTTATAGCCTCACACAGACACACAAGCACTAACTAAAAATACAAAGCAAGTCCTTAAAAGTAAATACAAAGCACAATATTGAACAAAGGCAAAAATAACAATGGGGTTTAGTATTGATGCCCCCATAAAATTTCCCATAGTGCAGCATGTTTACCAAAATGTATTCTTTCTCATGAGACCTCCAGGAAATAAGTGTGCAGTTTATTTAGGTGCTAAGGAAACCTCGAAAAACCAGCATCCAAAAGTCCCATGGCTGAAGAAATGTGATACTGAAGCAGAAAGCTCAACTTCTAAGCTTATTCATATAATACAACTACTGCAGGACCTAAGAATTGTAACATTTTGGCAGGAGATATGGGGATGTATGAGTCTCACCAATGAATTCTGAAAGGGAGAGGGGAAAAGAAAGGAGAGACAGACAAGTCTTTATAAATTAATCCCATAAAAATCAATCCATAGACATGTTGAGAAGCAGGGACCAAGTGGAAGGGGTGTAAGAGAGCTTGGTAGGGTCATGGCTAACGAGGCAACGCATTTTTTCCACAGCCGAATCCAGTACAATGTCAAGATGGGTGATCGGAGTGTCTACTGACAGAATACAAGTCTGGTGATTCCCATTAAGACCATCTTTGTCCACCCTAAATTCTCAACAGCTATCGTCGTTAAAAATGATATTGCTCTTCTCAAGCTCCAACACCCTGTGAATTTCACCGCTAACATATACCCTGTCTGCATCCCTTCAGAGAGTTTTCCTGTGACAGCTGGGACCAAATGTTGGGTGACAGGATGGGGAAAACCAGATCCAGGCGCGCCAGAAGTTCCAACAGAAATTCTCCAGGAGGTGGACCAAAATGTCATCCTTTATGAAGAATGTAATGAGATGCTGAAGAAAGCTACCTCAAGTTCTGCTGATCTTGTCAAGAGAGGCATGGTCTGTGGCTATAAAGAAAGAGGAAAGGACGCCTGCCAGGGAGATTCTGGAGGCCCGTTGTCCTGTGAGTTTGATAACAAATGGGTGCAGGTAGGAGTTGTGAGCTGGGGCATCAGCTGCGGTCGCGAAGGATACCCTGGAGTTTATACAGACGTTGCCTTCTACAGCAAGTGGCTAGTTGCCGTGGTGAACCAGGCAGATTGTTTGCATCCAGTGGTCTTCCTCATCTTACTGCTGTGTTCGCTGACCTCGTGACATCCTGTGGACATGGTGATGGCTCATCTCATTCTCATCCTCTTTAGAGCCCCTCTCGTTTGACCTTCCCAATGCCCTTTCTTCAAATCCCTTGCCCCAGAGAGAGCCACAGTGAAATATGTCAGGGATCTGAGAGACTTCAAAGTGTTCTGCCTGGTGCTCTGGTCACCTGGTCACCATCCTTGGACACAGCACTCCTGAGTTGTGCTCTGCCTGGCAGTAAGGAAGGTTAGTCAGTTCCAATTAGAAGGCAAACTGGCCTGCCAGGTCAATGACAGTGACCTCAGCAAGGATGTCATCAGGGGAGGGGCAAGTGCTAGGCATGACTGTGGTTTCAGGGTGCTCACCTCAGACTCTGCCACACTAAGTCTAGCTTGGTGATCAGAGAGAGAGAGAGAGAGAGAGAGAGAGCGCTTAAGTGTCCCAACTAGAATTATTTTCTCTATCTATGACTTTGTGAAGTTACATTTCATATAGAATGTAATTTGCAACCATGTTCAAAAATAAAGTGAAACTGGAAAAAAAAATCAATCCATATTAACTTGGAGTTAATATGGTTATTATGGGTGTTTATGTGTACATGTGTATAATTATGTATTATGGTTATCAGAAGCAAGGTACTATGTCCAGACCATAATTCCTGGAACAGAATTATGTAAGCATATCTTGATCAAGAAGTGGGATCAAAGGAAATTAGTTTAAAGACTTCTTATTCATAATTTAGTATAAAGATTAAGATAGAAAACAGAAGAATGAGATTAAAGGAGAAAATGCAAAATATTAAAAATAGGTGATAAATACTCAGAAGATAGATAACAGACTTTTATAAAAAGGAAAAGAGGCAGGTGAGATGATATAGAATGTAAAATTACTTGACACACAAGTCTGATGAATTGATTTCTGTCATTACAACTCATGTAGAAGAAGATGATGTAGTTATGTATACATACAATCCAAGCATTCCTACATAGGAAGGGAGGCTGATAGAGGAGAATTGCTAGGATGCTCTTCATGATTCAGCTAGCCTGGAGTGTGCAGTTTAACAGAAAATCAAAAGCTCTGCTTCAATGTGGAAGGAGAAAACCAATTCTAAAATGTTATCCTCATGCATACTCACATATACCACACACATACACACACACACACACACACACACACACACACACACACACATGCACACACACACATACACACACACACACACTCATGCACATGTAAACACATACACAGACAGCCAGAGAACATGATACCATGCTCCCCACACAGCCAGAACTATATAATAACTTGTCACACACAGAGAAAGATACACACATAACCAGACTATATGAGAAAATGCACAGACACATCACTCATGCACACACACATAAAAACACTATTCAGACATATACAGATACTCCACTCAGACACACACACACACACACACACACACACACACAATACACACTGCTCAGACACATACATTCATAAACACCCTACTCAGATACACAGACACATTACTTAGAGACACACACACACATACATATCACTCAGACACACACAGATAACACCAATCACATATCACATACAAACACATACAAACAGATAGCAATAGTAATATAATAATAAATGTATATTTTTAAAAGATTAAAATGTCAAAAGTGATTAAAAGAGAAAGTGAGCAAGAGCGAGAACAAAAACCTATGACTTGGGGAAAAATATCTGAATTGAGAAATCAGGAAGAGTCAAATATTCTTTATACTTTTATTTTCTCTTCTTTTTTATAGGATATTTTATTTATTAACATTTAAAATATTATCCCCTTTCCTGGTTTACCCCCTAGAAGTCCCCTATACCCTCTCCCTGCTTCTATCAGCGTATTCCTCCATCCACCGACTCCTGCCTCCCCACCCTCGAATTCCCCTACACTGGGATATCCAGCCTTCACAGGACCAAGGGTCTGTTCTCTCCCATTGATGTCCAACAAGGCCATCTTCTGCTACATATAAGGCTAGAGCCATGGGTCTCTCCATGTGTTAGTTGGTGGTTTAGACCATAGGAGCTCTGGGGGTGTGGTTGGTTGATATTGTTGTTCTTCCTATGGGGTTACACACCCCTTCAGCTCCTTCAGTCCTTTCTCTAACTCCTCCATTGGGGACCCTGTCCTCAGTCCAATGGTTAGATGCAAGCATACACATCTGTATTTGTTAGGCTCTGGCAGAGCCTCATCCAGGAGACAGCAATATTAGGCTCCTGTCAGCATGCACATCATGGCATCTACAATAGTGTCTGTGTTTGGTAACTGTATATGGGATAGATCTCCAGGTGGGAAAGTCTCTGGATGGCCTTTCCTTCAGTCTCTGCTCTACACTTTGTCTCTTATTTCCTCACATGAGTATTTTGTTACCCATTCTAAGAAGGACTTCACACTTTGGTCTTCCTTCTTCTTGAACTTCAGGTGGTCTGTGAATTGAATCTTGTATTCCAAGCTTTTGGTTAATATCCACTTATCAGTGAGTGAATACCATGTATGTTCTTTTGTGATTGGGTTACCTCACTCAGGATGATATTTTCTAGTTCCATCCATTTGCCTAAGAATGTCATGAATTCATTGTTTTTCATAGATGAGTAGTACTCCAGTGTGTAAATGTACCACATTTTCTGTATCCATTCCTCTGTTGATGGACATCTGGGTTCTTTCCAGCTTCTGCCTATTATAAATAAGGCTGCTATGAACATAGTGGAACATGTGTCCTTCTAATATGCTGGAGCATCATTTGGGTATATGCCCAGGAGTGGTATTTCTGGGTACTCAGGTAATACTATGTCCAATTTTCTGAGAAACCGCCAGACTGATTTCCAGAGTGATTGTACCAGCTTGCAGTCCCACCAACAATGGAAGAGTGTTCCTCTTTCTCCACATCTTGGTCCACATCTACTCTCACCTGAGTTTTTAATTTTAGCCATTCTGACTGTTGTGAGTTGGGATCTCAGGGTTGTTTTGATTTGCATTTCCCTTGATGACTAAGGATGTTGAACATTTCTTTAGGTGCTTCTTGGCCTTTCTTTTTTTCCAATTTTATTAGATATTTTCTTCATTTACATTACAAATGCTATCCTGAAAGTCCCCTATACCCCCCCATCCCCAGTCCTGCTCCCCTACCCACCCAAATATTACCCAGTTAAGAATTCTTTGTTTAGCTCTGTATCCCAGTTTAATAGGGTTATTTGATTCTTCTTGAGTTCTTTGTATATATTGAATATTAGCTCTATATCTGATGTAGGATTGGTAAAGATCTTTTTCCAATCTGTTGGTTGCTGTTTTTCCTATTGATAGCATCCTTTGCCTTACAGAAGCTTTGCAATTTTGTACATCCCATTTGTCTATTGTTGATCTTCTAGAGATGAGAAAACACAATATTAAAACCATTACCAAGTAGAAACTACTTACATTACTACTTAAATTTTTGTTTAACTTAGTTTCTGAAATTACTGTTTATTATAGTAATAAGTCCTGAATTCAGAATATCAGCTATTTCTCTTGTACTTCAAATTATTATTTTGAGTGTTTTTGTGCGTGCATGTTTCTATATGTGTGTTTTTGTAAACTTGTCAGAATGATCTCTAAAAGTAAGCCCTGAGTTCAGAGCATTAAGTATCCCTCAACTTTTCAAGTACTTGCATAGCACACTGAAATGGCTCCTTAAATGTTAGGTGATTGTGACAAAACTAAGAAGCAGTTGTGAATGGAAAAGTTCAGAAACACCCCTCTTATTGAAACAGTTTTAACATTATAAGTAGTCCTGATTGAATACATTCATATTGCAAAAGTTAGCAGAATAAAGATGAGGATGCCATTTTGCCCCGGTGAGCTTTATGAAGATGGTCCATTCTGTATAATTGTAAAATTATAGGAATTAATTAAATTACCAAGATTTTCTTTTGCCTTTTGACATAGTTCTATGAAGAGGAATGGCATGTGGTAAAATCTGGCATAATCAAGACTCTCTATTTGGTGTGCTCTCATAAATTACACTGAACTGTTTATTTATTTATTTTTTATTTCAGATCAAGTGTTTAACATGGCAGCAACAGAGATATAGACATTGCTATTTATAGGTACTGGCAGATGTTACATTCTCATCTAGCTAATAGGTGATTACACAACCATTTGTCACATGGTATCCTTTGCTGAACTGACATTGCACCCTTAGTAACTTACATGATTACGTTATAAATAGTCTTTTGGTGAAATTATGACAATGGTACACTTATAATTATTTCACTAAAATTAGTTCAAAACAAAAATAAACTAACTCTGTACAGACATAAAAGAGATCTAATTCTTGGGGGGAATTACCATGCCATTCAAAAATTCCCAATAGTTAATGATGAAGTTATTAGATAAAGAAAGTGGTTTAACTGGAGGCCTGGATGACAAATATGTTGATAAAAAATTTCATAAATGTAACACAATCTTGACACAGGCACTGCTGAGATTGGAGGGATAGGAACATGGTAGAAGGAAAGAAAGACAGAAGCATTCCTTCATGCTTTTTTTTTTTTTTTTTTTTACAAATTTTTGCTATGTAAAAAATAAAGGGAGGAGCTTTGTAAAATTGAATAAGGACATATTGTATAGTTCAATATTGTCCAAAGGTCATAACTTGTAAATGTTGGTAATTGGAGAAATGTAGGCAACAATAATGAATTCTTGTTTTAAGAATTTTGAGTGAATCTCCTAAAAGAATCAGAAGCTATAACCATAATGTCATGCAAACGTAATTTTCAAGCATGATTTAATCAAGGATAACAACAATAAGCATTTCAAGTAGATGGCGCAAGGACCACAAGACTTCTATCACACACACACATGTGCGCATGCACACACATACACACANACACACACACACACACACACACACACACACACACACACACACACACACAGAGCAAAGAAGGAATGTTAAGAGTGAGAGAAATAGTCTTTCCCAGAAAAGAGCTCACCAATTGGTAACCAACACCAAATGTTAGCCCTGAAAAACATACAAAGAAATAACATTGCAGACTGAGCAGGTTGTATATAGGAATGCATGTGTATATACATTACACATATGTGCATATGACAATAATTAATGAAAAAAAAGGCCATGGATTTTATATATATATTTTTTTAGTTTTTAAAACATTAAAATAGTTTATTACAGAGATATGGCTTCTCTTCTTTGAAAAGATAATTGTTAATTCTTATCCTGCTTCTCCAAAACTATTTCTCACAGGACTTTGAACATTTATATCGATAATATTTATATAAATTTATTTTTTCTTGCTTATTTTATTTATTTACATTTCAAATGTTATCCCCCTCCCCAGGTTCATTTCCACATACCCCTTGTTCCTTCCCCTCTCCCCCTTCCTCTATGAGGGTGCACCCCAACCCACTGTGTCATCAAGCTGCCACAGGATGAAAGGTGCTCGCCTCCCATTGATAAAACAATCCTCTGCTACATATGGCAGATGGAGCCATGAGTCCCTCCATGTGTACTCTTTGGTTGGTCATTTAGTCCCTGGGAGCTTTGTGGGGGTCTGGTTGGTTGATATTGTTGTTCTTCCTATGGGGTTGCAAACCCCTTCAGATTTTTCAGTCCTTTCTGTAACTCCTTCCGACTGGTTGTCTGCTTGTATCCATGTCTGTATTGGTCAGGCTGTGGAAGAGCTTCTCAGGGGATAGCTATAATCTCTGGAGGTAGAGGGAGGGAGGGAGTGATCTAGAAGGGAGAGAGGAGGAAGATGGAAAATTGGGGGAAGGTTCAGATTCTGGGGAGACTGGAACTGGGAGAAGTGCAGAGTGTTAGGAAATTGAATGGAGGTGTGTAGGAGTAGGGGACAGTGAACTGGGGGTAGTCACTAGAAAGTACCAGATGCCAAGGACTCAAGAGATTCCCAGGACCCAAACATGGATGACATTAGCTGAAATACCCAACAAAAGGGAGATAGAACCTGTAGAGACCATATTCAGTGGATAGGTACGGCCCCTGGTTGAAGGATGGGGCCATCTGAAAAATATTAATTCAGAATTGCTCGTGTCTAAAGGAAATGCAGGAACTAGGAGTGGAGCAGAGACTGAAGGAAATGCCATCCAGCGGCTGCCCCAGCTAGGGAACCACCCCATCTGAGGACACCAAAAGCAGACACTATTGCTGATGCCAAGAAGCCCTTGCTGACAGGAGGCCATGGATTTTAAAAGGAGTAAGAAGAGTTATAAAGGAGGTTTGGGATAGATGAAATGGAAGGAAAAATAATATTATAATATCAAATATCAAATGAAAATAAATTAAGAAATAGGACACATTTTTGAACTCACATTTCCACTGACCTATTATTAATACCCAAAGCATGCATGTTTTCTTTTACCTACCTTACCATTGCTTTCCTGGAAAACATTGTTTTAACAGTCACTACTCATTCTGGTTGTTTTTTTCTAACTTGGTGAAACAAGATTTCTCTAGGATGGTGAACTTTAGTTGAGAAAATGTAGATACCCTGCAGGTTAAGTCTATGAGGCATTTTCTTGCTTAATAATCATGGTGGGAGAGCCTGCCCACTGTGAACAGTACCACCCCTGGCCAGGTGGTCCTCAGTTGTTTAGGAATAGATGCCTAAAAGCCATGTGGAAAAACTCCATGTGTAATGTTTTTCCCATGGTCTCTGCTTCAATTTCTACCTCTAGGTACCCGCGTAGAATTTCTGCACTGCTTTTCTTTGAAGATGGAAGAAAGAAGATTGCTGTTAAATTTCTTCCCAAATGGCTTTGGTCATGGTCTTTATCACAGCATAGAATCTTAACTGTAGCACTAACTATTAAAGAAGGTATATAGGAAAAAATAAAACCTAAGCCAAATTGTTAAATGGAAAAACAAAACTATCATTTTCGTGACATTTTTTAAATTTACATATTATTTCCATTTTATGTGTATACGTGTTTCTGTGAATGTATGTCTGTGAAACATGCATACACCTGGTGCTGAAGATTTCCAGAAAAGGGCATTAGATACTTTAGGATAATTGTGAGCACTCAGAATTAAACCCAGGTTCTCTGCAAAAGACATGAGTACTTTTAAACACTGATATCTCTCTTCAAACCCCAAATTTCAGTGACTTTTAGATAAGAAGTATGTTTTTCTATACCACTTTTAATATTCAATAATACCAAAATAAGTAAGTACCCATTACTGCAACTGGCTAGAAGTAATGAAATCATTTATGAATATTTCAGTGAATGACATAGAAGTAAATAGATTTTGAAGCTTTGAGTCATATCACGTTGGAGATTGAAGTGAAGGAACTGTCACCATACACTTCTAAGTTACATCACAGTACAGACCATCAAGCACGTGGACTATGTATTTCATTTTACTTTTTCTTTCTTTACAAGAATGTACAAAGAAGTTTTAAAGATCAATTTAGAAATGAAGTAAAATTTATATGACTTAATTTTTCCAATTATTGTTTTTTAAACCTAAATTCAACATTTAATATTTTAACAATGGTTATGTAGGAATAAATGAATGCATAGGATGATTATTTCTGAACAAGAATTGCAAACCTGACAGCATAAGTGATCCATGAATCAGAAGAATATAATCTCAAAGTCAAATTCTGTCATCAGTTTTCCTGGACATGACAGTGAAATGATGATAAAGTCTGAAATCTGGAAAAGAGGGGCTTCTTGCTGTTTCCCATTGGTCAGAGACTGAAATGTATAAAATAATTTCAGCATTGTGGTGAAGTACTGAGTAATTTCAACTTGTAACTTTTCTCTATTTGCCTTCAACCGTGAGCAGAGTGACAAGAGTAAAATAGCTGCATGTAGTGGAGAGTTTGAGGCTGACCCAAGAGAAAGGCAGGAACTACACCAAACACTATATAGGCAGCCTGAGGCAGAGACAGGTCTGTGTGTGCAGGAAAGTTGCCTGTGAAGTAGCAGGACTCTGTGTGTGTGTGTGTGTGTGTGTGTGTGTGTGTGTGTGTTATATGTATGAGTGTGTATGTTGAGTATGTGCTTGTCTATAGGTCTTTGCATGAGTGGTGTGTGTGTGTGTGTGTGTGTGTGTGTGTGTGTGTGTGCATGTGTGTGTGTCTGCAAAGGTGTGTGGGTATTGTTGTATGCATGTGTATGTGTGCCTATGCATATGTATGTGTGTGTATGCAGATATGTATGTGTATGATGTGAATGTGTGTACGCCTATGTGTAAGTTCGTCTGTGCATGTTGTGTGTGTGTATGCGTGTGTGTGTCTGTGTTTACGTGTTTGTTTCTTCTGTCACACTGCTTCAGTGTTACTCTGAGGACAGTTTTTCTGACACCCCTGACATTCTCAAATATCACGTGAGGCTTTCCTATACTGGGTCTCTATTAGTTACCTTATAGCATAAACATTTCATTTTAAATCTCCTTTTTTCACTATGCAAAAGTAAATCAAACCCTCAAAAACTTTTAGAGAAACATAAAAAGGTAGTATTCAGTGTGAGTGTGTGTGTGTGTGTGTGTGTGTGTGTGTGTGTGTGTGTACATTTCTGAATGTGATTCTATTCTATATCTTGTTATTACTTAGCTATGGAGTTTGAAATTTGAAATAGTTTAGAATTCTTTATTTTTTCTCAGAAATTGACAGCAGTTACTTTTGTACTTATCATTTTTAAACACCAATAAGATAGGTCATTTTGTCCTTATGTTCTCCCACTGAAGTGATACTTGACATATTTATTAAATACAGGTCTGGGGAAAGGCCTTAAATTATTTCAAAGTTTCTACTCTACAAATCTGTAGTTCTTGTGTTCATTTTTATTTCCCTATCTTTGCAATGCTTTCTGTGCATTTCTGTACTCACTTATAATGTTTTCTCAGATTTGTTTTCAGATTTCTCTAATTTTAGAAGTAATTTTTCAAATACCACATCAAAATCCCTAAAGATAATATCCCTAAATATATATCTTTTCAAGCATTTTATTTTTTATGACTATAATAATGAATATCATTTTATGAAATGTTAATAGTTGACAAGGTTTTTCAACAATTTTCACCCTATATTTATTTCTGCCTTTCCAATCTCTTTTTGGTCTACATATTTTTTTCTGCTTTTTAAAAATAGCTTTTATCAAATTTTTCAACAAACATTAGGAAAATATTTTGTCTTTACTTATTTAATCTGATTAGTCTTTGAGAACTTCATATATGTATCTTGGTCATATCCACCCCCAAGCATGTGTCTAACTATCTTTGCTTCTTCCAATTCATCTTCCTCCCAATTTCTTGCCCATCTTTCTTTATAAAACACTAGGAGTCCAATTAGTTTTGCATATATGCAGTAGGTCATGGGGTTATTCACTAGGGAATTGACAGCCTACCAATGCTGCCCAGAAACTAACATGACTTTCTGTTTAACAATCGTAGTTTTCTATGTTAGTGATGTCTCCTCAGTTAGTGATGAAGTAATGAAGTAATGAGAACCCCTCCACCATTCATGCTGAACATTTTAAATATTTTCATCCTGTGGAGGTCTTACATCGATAACTATTGCTTTTATTAATTTTTTTGTGTATAATGGTCATGTCAAGTCCAGAGTCTAGCGTTGTATCCTCTTCTGTGACTTGTGTCTTGGCAAAGATTTTCTGCCATCATGTGGGCTTGATTGATAGTTTCTTGGCTGTGTAGAAGCCTTTTAATTTCATGAGATCTTATTAATTTTCCAATCTTAAATACCTGTGTTACACCAAGCTATACTCCAGTTTTTCCCCTAGTAGTTTTAAAACAACTGGCCTTGGATTGAGAAATGAAAGCATACAAAGCCTTTCAGAATTCTTCAATAAAACTCTTCTTTAATATTCTAAAACCAGAAAAATACTCTAATGCCTCTCTATACATAGACAAACTTCAGTGTATTCAAGCAACCTGATACTGCTTAGAAAATAAAAACCAAATGATTCAAACAACACTCTTAATGAGTTTCTTGTGCTGAGTGAAATAAGCCAGAATGAAGAACAGCCCCTTCAACTGCACCCAATACTTGAAGATGCAAATGAAGCTTCTTTGATAGGAAGAAGACTCAAGGCTCTCTAGAAAACAGGGGCTTGCAAAATAACTAGAAAGAAACTTGGGGAATATTTTCAGATATTTGATTTTACAACTGTGGTCTCTACACAGGAAACATACATGTGGTAAACAATATATTAGTCTTGTACCATTAGAGTTGTGCCATTTTAATACAGAATATAATATATACGTTCACAGAATTGTGGGGTTTTATATGTGTTGATTTAGCAACAACACAAAAGAAATTATACATAATTTGAGCCACTACATTTGAGACCATACCGCAATTTCCTGAGAACATTTGTATGTGGCTGCACCAATATTATAATATGATGATAATTGTTACTTAAGCTTTTAATGTCTGGCAAGGTAAGGACATTGCTTTGAGGTAGTTTGAGTGTTCTGGTGGAGAGCTACTAAATTAGATTTTCAAGATGCATATTTTACAAACATTAAAATTTCTGGGAACGTGTATAGCAGCATATCCTTACCATGATAATTTTTTCATACACATAATGTGATTTTAAACTTTCATTCATATCTTTCACTAATGTAATTTTATAATCCTGTTTTTCCATTTGTATCTCAATGATTTTTCTGCCAGTGTAAATATTTCTGTAACCATCTCCATTTTTCTGTTTCTTTTTATGTCAAATTTACTTAGCACCCATAAAACGTGGGTTTCCCTATGTGACTTCCATACATAAATGTCATTGTCTATTGTTTTTATTTACCTACTCCCCTCTGACCTTTCTCCTATCAATTCTTGCTCATTGCTCTCCTCCTCCCAAACAGCCTTGCTTCTCTTTCCTGCAAATACAATTAGATACAACAGCAAACTATTGAGGCAAGTTCATGCCTGGAAAGATTCTTTAGAATAATTCAATACAAACCCTTCTGGAGATTTTGTTCTGGTTTATTGCTTAGCAAAGGCTCCGCCATGAAAAACAGCTTTCAGTGTTTGTTTCTTCGCATCTCTGGTGAATTATATCATGGAACAAAGTTCTATTTATTTATTTATTTATTTTTACTTAGGTCAGAAGGGCTATAGAAAAGATACACCACTAACTTGTTTGTATACTTAGTTGTTCAAGTTTAAAATATCTAAGTACAGTTTGAAAACTAGATAATTAGAAGCCTAGCAGTTGAGACCAGGGATTAGGATGACATCAAATTTACACTTGAGCTTTCCCACCAACTGCAAACAAGGAATGGAAGAGTATTTTCGAGAATGAATAAAAGACTGGGATTAAACAAATGAAAAACATGTTCCACAGATCAGGAGAGAGACAGAGAGAGAGAGACAGAGAGAGAGAGAGAGAGAAAGAGACAGAGACAGAGAGACAGACAGAGACAGAGACAGAGACAGGGAGAGACACAGAGACAGAAAGTTAGAGTCAGAGATAGACAGACAGACAGAGAATCACAGGTATTAATAGCCAAAGACTACAATCAGAGCCTACAGTAGTCTTGGCCTGATGCAGGTAGACTTTTAAAGCAATAGACGCTCAAATGAATTGTAAATCCTTGGGAAGAAACAGGGTTTTTTAGCTTAGGGAAAGGCAATTAAAAGAAATCATGATTCAGGCTAGAGAGATGGTGCAGTGGTTAAGAACACTGACTGCTCTTCCAGAGGTCCGGAGTTCAATTCCCAGCAACCACATGGTGGTTCACAAACATCTTTAATGGGATCTGATGCACTCTTCTTGTGTGTGTGTGAAGACAGCTACAGGGTACCTGTGTAAATAATAATAAATAAATGATATTAAAAAAAAGAAATCATGATTCTTATAGAAGTGTTGCTTAGAAAAACACATAGACCAATGATAAAAGTTCCAAAGATATATAATCAAGAGAGGAGATTAAGCTACTCTAAATTTACTGACTGTTTCTGTTATAGGTCCATGGTCTGGAGAAAACATATATCTTGAGTCATTACAAAAAGTGATGCCAGGCTGTCAATGGTCTTATAAGGAGACCATGCCTCAGAAGGCATGTAGAGTTTCTGTATCAACTAAGAAAAGTTTTCTTGTACAGGAAGGAAGAATGGGCTAGGTTTGTCACAGACAGTGAGTCTTTGACCTTACTCCATGCAGAGACCCTACCTGTCTGATGCCTCTTCAGTGGCAACAATACCAGAAATGCTCATTATGTCTTTCTTGTAAAATCCTCTGTGTCGTCCTGCTTAATCATTTTATCTGCCTTTGTTTACAAGGAAGGCATGAAAAACTTTAACACTAGTCCTCTTCTTCACCATCATTCCTGATATACAAAGCATAGCCTAATTTTATGCAAGATAGTGTTACAGTCGATATGATAGTATAATAACAATGGTTTATCTCTAAACATCTCTTAATATGACAAAATTGACACATTACTCTTCAAGATTATTCAAGACTCTTCAAGTCTCATGTAAAGAATGTCCAGTATAAAGCCCCAAAGTCCTGATATTGTAGTCCAGACAAGGGGCCATTGTAATCCTTGACAGAGATTGCAAACCTTGGCCTAAATTAACAACTTTATATTATTGATGCACAAATTTGTCCAGGAAAAAGAGCTAGAACCTGATAACCCTTGGAGAACTTTTGATATTTCTTTGACAAATGCAATTCAATAAGTGAAACAAAACAAAATCAGATAAACACTTGAAAAATAAAATGGGATCAAAAGGACTCTGGAAGTTTTTTTTTGTTTGTTTCTTTGTTTGTTTCTTTTGTTTGTTTGTTTGTTTGTTTTTTATAAAATGACTCACTTCAAACTTCACATTTCCAGTTTTATAAAATTCTGCTCAGATAGTTACAAACAGATTGTTAAAATATGTCAGAAGCTGATACTCTACGATAAAAATCACATGTGCTTCTTTTTCTTGTGATGTTTTGCTTCTGTGGAAAAATAAATTTTCATTTTAAAGTTGCATCATTAAGGAAAGGTGATACACTATAGATAAAGCTCAAACAGGCATAGGTATATTGGAGAAAGAAATAAGTTCAATTGATGGGAAAGGTGAGGATAGCAGTTGATACTTGATGTTGAGGACTATATTAACATTTCTTGCTTCCTAAAATTCTCATGTAGGCACTTAGGTGTTATGTGCTTGAGTGTTTCACATGTACCTCAGTATCTCAGTAGTACAAATAATTTCCTGGAGACTACATCTCTGTCTGTAAACATTTCCTGGAAGGAGAGAAGTATTCCCAAATAATGGTTCCTAGGGCTTAAAAGCAACACAGAACGAAGCAGATGGGTTTAGATTTAGATTTAGATTAGACAAGAAACAACATAGAACATGTACATATTCATATCAGAGACAAGCAGCACACAGGAATAGATATATAGTTATTATTATAAACAAGTTGTACTTTTAAATAACAATTTGACTTCTATAGCTGTATATTTGATAGTTATGACACTTCCGTGTCTCAAATCTAAGATCCTTGAAAAAATTCAAAACATTTCCCTAAATTTAATATTTTATCTATAGCTTAACCTCTTTTGTAAGACTTACTTTTATTTTGATTTTTTGCAGGCACTAAGAGACTTTTTTTTTTCAACTTTTATTAGATATTTTCTTCATTTACATTTCAAGTGTTATCCAGAAAGTTCCCTAAACCCTCCCCCGTCCCGGCCCTGCTCCCCTACCCATCCGCTCCCACTTCTTGGCCCTGGCGTTCCTCTGTATTGGGGCATATAAAGTCTGCATGTCCAAAGGGCCTCTCTTCCCACTGATGGCCAACTAGGCCATCCTCTTCTATATATGCAGCTAGAGACATGAGCTCAGGGGGTACTAGTTAGTTCATGTTATTCTTCCACCTAGAGGGTTGAAGACCCCTTCAGCTCCTTGGGTACTTTCTCTAGCTCCTTCTTCCTTGGGAACCCTGTGTTCCATCTAATAGCTGACTGTGAGCTTCCACCTCCATGTTTGCCAGGCATTGGTATATTTTCCCCCCGAGACAGCTATATCCGGGCCCTTTCAGCACCATCTTGCTGGCATATGCTATAGTGTCAATGTTTGGTGGCTGATTGTGGGATGGATCCCTGGCAGCCACAGTCGTTGGGTCCATCCTTTGGATTCAGCTTCACACATGATTTCAAGAGACTTTTAAAAATCTTTTTTCAAATCTTTGAGGTCTTCAAAGTGAATAGTAAATCATTAAGGGTAATAGTATATCCAAAATACTTTCTATTCTGAAATCTCTAATTTTTGAGTGGTCAAGATATGCCCCCTGAAATTTTATGGTAGAGTCTTATCATTAATTTGATAAAGTGAAGAGATGAATAGTAGGCACAAGTTAGAAGTCATGAGGATAAGGTCTCATGAGTAGGATAAGTTGCTTTGTAATGGAAGAATGAAAGCACTTTTGCCACTTCTACTATATTAAAGTACAGCAAAGGGTGTCAACACTGAAACACTGAAAGGTAGCATAAGCTTTCCCTAATTCAGATTCTTTATTCATTTTAATTTTTGTCTTACCAGTAATAACCCATACAACTTGTGCCATATATAAATCACTCAGACTAAAACTAGTACATTTCTCGTGGCAAGATTAGAATAAGATAGGAATCATAAAAACATTAAAACTTTTAAAAGGAAAAGGAAAAGTTTCATGTCATTAGTCTTTGTCATAATTCTTTGCATATGGCAATAAAAGCACTGTCAAATTAAAGATAGGGAAATGTGACTGTGCTAATCAAAAAGGTATATGCCCAGCAATGGAACATATAGAATGAGAAAAATATTCTCAAATGCACTTATGATGAGTTCATAATAAAGGAACTCTTATAACTTAATATCAGAAAAAGTAAAATGGGTAAAGGGCAAAATAAATGGAAATGTTCTTAAAATTAATAACAGATACTCAATAGTCATATCAAAATATTTGCAGCATCAGCAAATTTTTCATGGAAATGAAAATCAAATCTACAATGAGTTATCACCTAGTACTTATTAGTAACAAAGTAAAGGCTTGTAAATGTTGACACACTTGTGAAAAGTTTGAATTCTTTTATATTGTTGGTAAAAGGACAAAGTTTTGCCAAGCATTCTCCCTTCAATATTTCTTTTCTTTTCTTTCCTCTTCTTTTTTTTTTTTTTTTTTTTTTTTTTTTTTTTTTTTTTTTTTTTTTTTTTTTTTTTTTTTTTTTTTTTTTTTTTTTTTTTTTTTTGGTTTTTCCCTTCAATATTTCTAACCGTATAGAGCTCATTAAAAAAATAAAAATAAACTATTTCTTAAGATGACCAGCCTATAAGTCATCAACTGATGACTGGTTGCACTCTGATATATATCCAACCCCATTCACTCTTTAAATGGGGTGAAAATACAGTTACATGGAACAACATGTAGAAGACTTGAGGATCTTATGCTAAGTGAAATAAACCTGCCACACAAAGCAAATGCTACGTACTTTAGCATAGGTTCAAATGATAAAACTCAAGGATAGAGTAGAATGATAATTGGCAGTAGTCAGGTGAAGGACTGAGGAAAGGGGTTGACATTAAAGCAGTACAAAGTTTAATTGCTACAAGATAATTAATTCCTAGGAAGTCCTTTTTATTTCATATGTTCATTCCATCATGCATTAAAAAAATTTACTGAAGAAAATTTCATATCAAGGTGTGAAAGGTTATAGATAGATGAGATATGAATATCAAGGAACCTGGAGTAGCTAACTACCCTGGCTTTTCAGTTAAGCTTCCATATAAACTATGTGGAATATGTCTATCAACCAAGTTCTTTTCTCTTCTATGCAGAAAAAAAAAAAAAAAAGACAAAAGCTTCCCAGGTCACTAGTCTATAAGAGCTTTTCTGAGCATGAGCCCCACCCCCACCCCTTTTAAGCCTGATCACTAGTTGCAAAGGAAAGTTCAAGGATTTCAGTGGCCTGTCTTTTATACATAACATTAAAATACTTTGGGAGTTAACAAAAACAAAATTCCTACTTTTCTCCTTCTCCTTCAGCCATAAATAAAACTCCAGTATAAAAAAGCACTGTCAATAGGACAAATCAGCAACCTCCACACTGGGAGAATAATCTTCACTAATTTCACAAGTGATAGAGATAAAGAATTCAAGAAATTGCCTTCCCAAAACCAAGTAACCCAATTTAAAAATGTGATACAGAGTGACACAGAATTCACAATAGAAGAACCTTGAATGGCCAAGAATCAAGAAATGTTCAAAGTCCTTAGTGATCAGAGAAATGCAAATAAAAATGACCTTGAGATTTCACCTTATACCAACCAGAATGGCTAAGATCAAAACTCAAGTGACAGTACATGCTGGTGAGGATGTGGAGAAAGAGAAACACTCTTCCATTGCTGTTGAGATTACAAACTGGTCCAAGCACTCTGAAAATCAATTTGGTTGTTCCTCAGAAAATTGCAAATAGATCTACCTGAAGACCCAGGTATACTACAACTGGGCATATACCCAAAAGATGCCCCACCATACCACAAGAACACATGTTCCATTATGTTCATTGCAGCGTTATTTTTAATTGCCAGAAGTTTGAAACAACCTAAATGTACCCAACTGAAGAATGGATGCAGAAAATGGGGTTCATTTACACAATGGAGTACTATTCTGCTATTAAGAATAAGGACATCATGAATTTTTCAGGCAAATAGATGGAACTAGAAAATATAATTCTGAGTGAGATAACCAAGACCTCAAAGGCATGTATGGTATTTACTCACTAATAAGTGGATATTAGTCAAACAGTACAAATACCTAGGGCAGACTGCAAGAAGTTTAACTGTTTAACCCACAGACTGCAAGAAGTTTAACAAGCAGACAGGCCCAAGTGAGGGTGCTTCAACTGACTAAGAGAGAGGCATATACTTATACCCAACCATTGGACAGAAGTTGAGGACCCCTATGGTCTAAATAGGGGAAAGGTTGAAGAAACAGAAAAGGGGGGGTGACTCCATAGGAAGACCACTGAGGATGAGAAAAGGATAGGTTCATAGATGAGCACCCAGATGGTAGACACATTATCTTCAGTGTGAAATACAGCTCTATGATAGATCCAATTGCTATTTGATATTCTCACCTTTATCTACACAGAACATAGTTCCTTTCTTCTATTGAAAGACTCACACAGACAGTTTATTATTTGCTAATGATGATTGTATATAAATTTGAGTTTGTAGCTTTTTCTTTCCAATTTATGTGAAATATGAATGTTTAGAGATTGCAGGTAATTTATTCTTTATTTAATCAAAGTAATAAATTGCACTGTCACATAACCAGCATACTTTACTTTTCTATATTAGAATTCAATGACAAAAATAACATTCCCTCACTGTATTTTAAAGCTTAACATGCATTTTTTAGCTGAAAAATATTGTAAATAAGCATAGGAAAATAATCACGCTATGTCCCCATTTTTCTCCTCTTTTCTATCTCTGTCACAGGGCAGTTTTTAGCTTCAGAGCAACATTGCCTCTAATGTGAAAATGAAAGTATTGTGTATTTTATATTATTATGTATTTTATTTTGTAATTTAAATGTATATTGCACACCATGTACCATATATTAATTCTGCCACATATTTGAAAAGCAAGTATGAAAGACTTTTGCACCCTCTTCCATGTATTTTAGATCACATGCATCCACACCTTTTAAGCATGGAATTGTTAGTAGTGTGCAAGGCAAACCTGTGACTCTCTTCCTAAAAAAAAAATCCTAAACGGTATACAAGAAAGAACTTTTATCTTTTAGAATATGATTCTTAATGTTCTTATCAAAAATATTCTTATTCTTAATCAAAAGTTGTATAGTGTTCCTTACAATTCACTTTTTGTATTCCTAGTATAAATTAAGAATTTATTGTTTCATGTAAATTTTCTGAATTAACTTTTGGCCTATTATCAGTTACTTGAGTTAGACTTTCAGATTGCTACTTCATACCCACCTTCTTTTGCTACTGGATTATTTTCTGGCTTGAACTTGTGCACTGTGTCCCAGCTGCTTTGACTTCATATGTGCACCAGGCCTGTTACATCCAAAAGGTCAGTTTTTCCCTATAGTCACCTCCTGCCTCTGCCTCTTACTGTTTCTATTCCCATTTTGCAATGAGGCTTGAGTGTTAGGAGGAACGTATATAATATAGTTCTCCAATTTAGAGCTGCACATTCCACAGGCTATTGTTCTCTGCCTTTGGACCAGTTGTGACTTAGTGCATCGATCTTAATCAACTGAAAACAGAAACTTTTCTGATGATAGTTGGAGATAAACTGATCTCTTGTTATGGCAACAAGTCATTGAGAGTTGGTGCAATACCATGTTCATTTAACCTAATCAGAATAGTGATTTCTCCTGTAGAGCTTGCGTAGCCAGAAGTTTTATGAAGCAGGTATTACAAACAACAAAATGTGCTTGATTAAATTTGCAGGTGATGGCTCCAGCCTCATATGTTGCATAGGATGGCCTTGTCAGGCATCAATGGGAGGAGATGGACGCCCTTGGTCCTGTGAAGGCTCGATGCCTCAGTGTAGGGGAATGTCAGGGCAGGGAGGTGGGAGTGGGTGGATGGGTGGGAAAGCACCCTCACAAAAGCAGGGGGAAGGTGGGTGGGATAGGATGTTTCCGGGAGGGGACTGGGAAAGGGGATAACATTTGAAATATAAATAAAGAAAATATACAATAAAAGAAAAGAAAAAAGTTGTAGGTGAGTGCAAAGTTCTACATGTTATTTTATGTAGGTATACAAAAATAAGTTTCGCAATAGTATCTTAAAGTTTGGGTAGTTAATAAAATAGAACATTAAAAGTAACTTAAAATGTGTGGTGTGGTCTATGTGACCCATTGGCTAACAGGTCTAATTCATGTAAAATGATACTATTTTGCATTTCTTTCAGAATGTAATTTTTGGAAAAAATCTTTTTATAGTCTTTTATTTGTTTTAACTGAGGCTTTTAAGATGGCAAAGAATAGTTGTTTTGAGTTCATCTGATCTATTCATCTTTGTATTGAACAAAATGGTTCAATGTACATTGTTCCAATGTACAATGTACAATGCACATTTGAATTTATTTGTTACAAATTTACTTTTTTGTTCATATTCATTGAGATTAATTAGTGTTAGTGGTTTATAAATTTTGTTTTTTTTTCCCTATGGTAGGCTAGAAATTATGCTGCTTAGTTTTTATCTATTTGATGAAAGAAGGATTTGCCTACGTAAATGGAAGCTGCCTGTCCAATTCCTCCATTAGATTGACCTATTGGTATGTCTGCAAAGCATTTTCATGATTTATCATCAGTGTGGGTGGTACTTCTGGCAGGTTGTTCTGGGTTATATGGGATGACAGGATGAGAAAGCCACTTGGAGAAATTCACTAAGCAATATACCTCTATGGTCTCTGCTTTATTTACTGACTCTTGGTGCCTGCCTTAGCTACCCTCCGTGATGAACTGTAACCATAGCCAAAGAAAACTTTTCTTCTCCGTCCTGCTCTTGGTGAGTATTTTATCATAGCAACAGAGAAGCAAACCAAAACAGATGCAATGCACATATAATGCACATATAACAAACACACAGAAGGGGTATTCTGTGCATGTTTAGCTTACAAAACGTAAATGATAATCCTTTTAACAAGAAATGCATTTCAAAAACGTTAACCATATTTTCCTTTACCTTTTCGCAGAAATTGTGAATCAATTAGTCTGTTAATGAAATAATTCTTGTTTCTTTGAGAAAGATTTTTATAATAGCAAAGAATGGTTTCAAACCTACTATGTAACTCAGTCCAGCCTCGAATATGAGTTTCCCCTGCCTCAGTGCCCCATTGGAGGGGCTATAGGTATTGAACTAAATGGTATATTATTATATTAATATTAAGCAAATATTTATATAGATTTTCCTCAGAAGCTCATTATGTTTTGATCCTTGGCTATGTAATCACCCTAATTGTTTCTCAAATATTTTCTTTCTTTTGTGTCACTTTTGCTCTGTTTACTCACAGAAACTCAGATTTCATTTTAAATGTGTTTATTCGGTCTCTACTTTGAAAAGTTGGTTTGGGTTGAATGTCTAGATGGAAAATTATTTTTTCTAAAAACAAATTGTATAATTTATTTTTCATTTCAAAGTCTAGTAATCACTTTGAGTTTGCATTGCTGATAATCTTCTGGACTTCCAAGAATATCTTATTTGGTTTGGCATTCTGAACTTTCAATGAGAGATATCTCAGATTATCACTATTATTATTAAATTTGTCGTTAGTTTCTAGTGAGATGTTTATTTTATAATGTTCATTTGACTAGTCAGTTACAGAAAAGTCTGGTTTGTCTCCTTGTCACCAAGTGTTCCTTTAGTGCATGTAGCAGCGTTTCTTCAGTCTCATGCTGTTCCTCGGGTTCCTCAGGAGTATTTTCAGTCATTTCCTCCTAAGCTCTGTGTGGACTAAAGATGCCATCTTCAGATATGTCTTACAGAAAACATTCTCTTTATTCACTGACTTTGAACCATCGTATAATTTGATTTGTTCACAGTTGAACATAATAGACTCTCTTTCTCTCTTTTCTTCATTTATTTTAAATCCCCACCTTCCTTCTTCGTAGGTGTCTCAGGCACCCTTTAAATTTCTGTCCTGACCTGGTCTGGTCTATTAGTTTGAGATATATTCACCACTCCAGCACTCTGATGAATTATTCCTCTCTGAATTGCTCATTGCTATCCAATAGCAATTTTAGGGGGATACTTGTTGATTCTGGGCTATTAGGGGAAATTTTACAAATAAGCCTTTAAAACTTATAATATCTGACATAAACTTAACTGTAAAAATATTTCCTTTAAATTTTATGATGTGTCAATTCATTCAGTAACACTATATTCAAAACCCTCTCCTTATGATTAGGTTCTAGGTGTACTAATAGAGCCCATATCTTTTGCATTTAAGTATTATAAAGCATTTGTTCCTTAAGTATAAGGCTTTTGATGGTTTGAACATAAATTCTTATATTGAGTAATTCACATTTGTGCTTTTATGTTTCTTATATAAAGAAAATAATTTATTTTCTAACAGTGGATTTTTGTAACAAAATTTACCAGTGAATGTTAATCCCTATGATTTATTGGCTTTAGTAAATGTATATCAATATTTTTAAACTTACTTTTCAATTTTGTTTATAATTTCTATATTTTGGAGAAATAACTCTCAAACCATTCATGAACTATTATCCCAAATTTAAATTTAAATCCAACATTATTTCATTGTTACCAAAAAAGTATGCTTATCTTTAATATTCTTTTGTGTTTATGCTGTTCTTGGATTTAAGGCTCTTTACTTTTCTATGTAAACCTTAATTTAATTTAATCTCATTAAAAAATAGAATTAGATGCAGAAGTGTATTTACTTTTATTTAGATGTTATGCATAGAAAATAACACGCTTTTAGAAGATCCTGTAAGTGCCACAGGACGTTGACACATTTTCCTTGAGATCCATGACTTTTGTTGCATTTTACTAGATTCTAAAATGAAAAATGCATTGAGAAACAGAGAGAAATCAAGCATGCAAGTTATTAATTTTGTTTCAAGGTGAAGTGTGATTGCATATAGGGGCTAGGTCTGCTGTGGGAAAATTGGTATAGAAGCTGTTGCTTCTTAGGAAGGAATATGAAGGAGATAAATGCATTTTCTATGAGGAACATGGAAGCAAAGACCAAGGAGAAACACTGAGAGTAGGACTCCGTTTGGGGCAAGGAATGAGGTACTAAGAGCTTTAAATTTTATAGCTTGTTTACCATATCTGCTGACTGAAATGTAAAGTTGTATTCATTTTATGGGATGCAGCATAGAACAAAGCAAATTTTAGTATGTAAAGTAATAATGACAAAATACTAAAAATAGAAAGCAAGATAAGTAGTAAATAAGATAAGTATTTAAGTATACACAAACACTATAGAAAACAGCTTTATCTAACCCTCCTGTGTTTTAAAAAAAAACACGAATTCCATCACACATTTTCTTACAAACCTTCTTTATAAATGGACTGCTAGCATATTCTTTTTATTTACTTTCTTATTAGTTAAGAAAATTACTGCTTATAGAGATTAATCACTTGCTCACTTACTGAAAGCCATTAATTTGCTAGCAAATGACAGAACAAGAACTAATGTGCAGGCTCATATATTGAAGAGCTCTCTTGAAATTTTTTCTTTATTTTTGTGGGGTTTTTTTTTGTCTTATATACTTCACAGTAAGCTAAATATAATTATCACTATTAGCTGTCAATTTGTAAATAAGATTTTTTCCTGATTCAATAAGAATAAAAGAATTTTATAAGGATAGAAAATTATTCAAAACAAGCAAGACATTATTTTCAAGGTCATGTAATTTCAAGGACTCATAACTAATATTAACAAAAGCAACTGGTAGTTGCTGATGATTAAGAAAACTTCCATAGCTATGTTAATAACTGTGACAAAGTTGCTTTTCACCATCTAATGACATCTGCAGATGAAGGACATGCTCACTTGAAAATCAGTATACAGGGCTGGTGAGATGGCTCAGTGGGTTAGAGCACCCTACTGCTCTTCCGAAGGTGATCAGTTCAAATCCTAGCAACCACATGGTGGCTTACAACCACCCGTAACAAGATCTGACGCCCTCCTCTGGTGCGTCTGAAGTAAGGTACAGCATACCTTATGAATCCTTGGACCGGAGAGACCAACTGGAGCAAGCGAGGCTGTCGGGAGCGAGTGGAGCTGAACGGAGCGAGCGGGGCCAACTGGAGCTAGTGGGCCAGCTGGAACAAGCGGGGCCGTATGGGGGCGGCCAGGAGCGAGTGGGGCTGGCCGGAGGGAGCGGAGCTGGCGGGAGCAAGCTGCGGTCGACAGGAACAAGGGGGGAAAAAAAGAAAATCAGTATACCAAAGATATATTTATACTCCATGTTTATTGAAGCAGTGCTCACAATAGCCACATATAGAAACAATAAGTGACCATCCACTCCTGAGAGGATTAAAAACTGTGTTTTACAAACAGCAAAATACTGTTGAAATGTATGTTCAATATTGTTTTGAATTATGAAATTTGTCCTTTGTGCAACATGGTTGGCAATCATGGTGCTAACCAAGCGAATATGTCAAAAGCAGAAATACAAGTATCACATGATTTTGTTCATATGTTGAATATGAAAACTGTATCTCAGGCCTGAGCACAAAATGTTCATTCTTAAATAATATTTGTATTATTCACTATGACTTCAATATTCAATATTTTTATTATTTATTATGACCTATTCACTTGGTGAGCACCATGATTGCCAGCCATGTTGCTGCAAAGGACATATTTCATAATTCAATACAATATTAAACATACAGTTCAATACAATATTGAACATACAGTTCAATACAATATTGAACATACAATTCAATAGCATTTTGCTGTTTGTGAAACACAGTTTTTAATCCTCTCAGAAGTGGATAGTCACTTATTGTTTCCATATGTGGCTATTGTGAACAATGCTTCAATGAATGTTGAGTATAAATATCTCTTGGATTTATCCATGTATCTACAGAAATATATAACAAGCTAGTAACAAGAAAATAAGTATGAAACAAAACTGACACAATGACAGTAAGATTGAGGGTAGAATGGTAGTTAATTAAGCTCATAGAAATACAGAAAATTTGACTTTTGAAAGTAACAGTCAGTTAGGAGAAGAGTATAGATGACAACACTACAATGTTCTGGTTCTTTAAGACCAGAAGAAAGAATGTTGATATAGCTATCTCCTGAGAGGCTCTGCCAGTGCCTGAGAGGTGTATGCTCACAGCCAACTACTGGACTGAGCACAGGCTCCCAAATGGAGGAGCCAGAGAAGGGACCTAAGGAGCTGAAGGGGTTTGCAGCCCTGTAGGAGGAACAATATGAACCAATCAGTACCCCCAGAGCTCCCAGAGACTAAACCACCAACCAAAGAATACACATGGTGGGACTCATGGCTCCAGCCACATATGGAGCAGATGATGGACTTGTTGGACATAAATGGAAGGAGAGACCCTTGGTCCTGTGAAGGCTCAATGCACCAGCGTAGGAAATGCCAGGACAGGGAAGCAAGAGTGGGTGGGTTGGTGGGCAGGGGGTCGGGGATGGGTTAGGAGGTTTGTCGAGGGGAACTAAGGAAAGGGGATAACATTTGAAATGTAAATAAAGAAAATTTCTAATAAAAAATTACAAGAACAGAATGTTTAAAGCTTTACACTTATTCAATTTTAAAAGACTGACATGTTTATCATGATAAATAATTATATACTATAGGTATTCAACATTCAAAGAATATATTGTATCCTTGATTGTTCACAGCTTCTATGTTAGGTAATATATAATATATTAGGTAAATTAAAGTAAAATAAAATAACAATTCTTTTTTGGTATAACTATTCACTTTCTGGTTGGATTTGAGGTTTTCTCCATAAAAGTGTCAAAGCTCATGGCTCAGAACATCATAGTCCCTAAGGTAAAATCTACAATTGTTAATTTGATAAATGGCCATGCTGTAAAGTTTCTTTCTACTTACTTATGTTTATATCCATATACTTTGCTGCTTGCAACCCAGTTCAGAAAAGACTCTTTCTGCAGAAGGCAATGGTTAATGGGAAGAAGCTTCAATGCTCACTGTGCTGAGAATAAAAGGCTGAATGCTCAGTCCTAAAATTGACTGCAGTATTAAACCCTCCACGACCTGGGCTAAGGGAACTTCACAGAAGAGGAAGAAAAAATGTGAGACCTGGAAGATGGAGAAGAGTGGTGTTCAATGCTGTTTTCTGCACATAAGATGGTCATCATTCTCACAACTTCATAGTGAGTGTGGTTACTTGCACAAGGCCTGCAAAAACCCAATTCTGTCAAAATTCCAGCATAGATGAGGTAGATGGTATTCATGTCCTACATCTTACTGAAAGCTCTTGGCAGGGAATAGTTGCTAGGAGACGGGAGGAACATTCTTCTTTAAGTATATGACTATTAGCTTGAGTGGTCTGCCTCATGCTCATATACATATGGACATCAATAACTAGATTTAATAAGTAAGTTAAAGGACATAAAATTGAGAGGGGAAGCATGCTGAGAGGATATGAGGAAGTTGTACGGGGACAACTTGAGGGTAGGATATAATATCTCATTTTATATATGTATAAAATACTCGAATATGAAAATTTTAATAGGAAATGAGCATTTGTTATTAATTTTGGGAATATGCTGTGTGATGCTTGTGTGTATTTGTTCACATGTATATGTTCACATGAGTGTTAACATGTGTGCACTACATGTACTTGTGGAGGCCATAGGCTGATAACAGTCTCTAATTGATCTCTCACTAATACAAGACCACTCATATTTATTTAGTCCATTTATCCAGCTTGTGAACTTGCGAGGGAGTATGGTGGTGAGTGCACTCCTCTCCTTATTTGTGTCCCCTGTTTTTACTTCATGAGCTAAAATTATAGCTAGGATGTCTTCACTTTATGCCATATACCTCAATATTAACATTCCTCTTTTGTTTGGGCTTATTTGAGTTTTATGAAATTCTTACAATTTGAGAGGTCACTCTTTCATGAACAATTTCCATGCAATTTTCAATTCACTTCTACAGAAATTACTTAAGCATAGCTGAGCATCCAAAGTCCATTTGAATTTCATATTTAATAACCTCTTTCTCTGCTTTCAGTAAACATGATGGAAATTAATTTTCATGCAACTGAGCTATTTAAGGAAACAAACCTGTTAAATATAGCAAGAAGAATGATGTTAGGACTGCTATTAAGAATCCTCCTTTGCACATTTACATGAAACAGGGCTTTCCAGTCACCCTTCCAATTAGACCACACTGAAAGCCAAAGCTTTGTTGAGGGCTGTCAGCACAATTAGCATTTATATTTGCAAAGCCATCCAGGCCCCATGAACAGTGCCAGCATCTTTTAAGATAAACCTGGTAGTCAGTTTGTGCTAAAAATAGTTAACTAAAGAAGAGCAATTTCTCTTTCTGACATGCAGTGAAGTACTTTCTAATACAAGGTGATGGGTTTTTGGCAGTAAGAATGGTTAAGAAAAAAAAAAATGTTCCATAGTGAGAATCTATTTTATTCAGGGTCAGCAAGTGGGAGAAAATAAAAGAGGTTATTACAAAACAGAGGGAGTGAGGCATTCTGGTAGAATTTGAGTCTATCAAATGACCTCATATTTTAGTTCCAGCTCTGTCAATTACTAGATAAATAAGCACATTATAATATATATCAATTCCCCTTTGCCAATTGAGGCACAAAATACTATCGTGTTATGTTATCATAAAGGAATATCAAAGCAGTACCTACCTGACACATTAGTAATTATTGGCTACTGTACTGTTTTCATTCTTCTCTTCATCCAAAATCTCACTCTCCCCTCTTTTTCTCCAACTCCAACTCCTCCCTCACTCACTTTCTTTCCATTTTCCTCTATGTTCCTCTTGTTTTATTTAATTGTATCTGAAAATTTAAAAAGCCATTTCAATCACACCAAGGCAGCCTTTGTCTTCCCCTTTAGACTGGCTGTTAAGTCTTACATACACTCTACAAACTCAAACCTTTTGTCACTTACTACCATTAGTCTTTGCTGAAATCTCCTCTCATGATTATCTACCTTTATTTCACATGTTTCAGTGAGACATTTTCTTTTCAGATTAGTTATTGAGTAGTTAAATGTTTATGGAAAGCAGATTCATTTATGATGTCTATGTAGTAGATAATTCACATTTTTGATTACTAATAATGCCTTAACTCAAAGGCTCCAGAAATCACCCTTTATCTGCCTTTAAATTCTGAAATTTGGAGAGTTTTAAAACTGAAATAAACTGCTTATCAGTTTTCTGTCTGGGTTTCCAAACAAGAAAGTTAGTGTTTTCCATGGCTGGTGAAAGTTGAGGAATATGATGTGGATTAGGAAAAGACATGGGATAGCTTTTGACTTGCATGAATCAGGGTTTACTCTGATCATGTTTCACTGTGTGACTTCTACTTGGCTTTTCCATTGTCAGATAGTAAGAACTTATAAATACAAAGTCTGGACTTAGGGTAGACCTAAGTGATAAAATTGTCTGGCAAGTCCTTGGGTTCAATATCTAGAACTACAAAGAAATATATAATATGAATGTGTTTATTTTTCATAACAGTATTATAAAGTCAGCATTTATATATTTTCATAATTTGAGTGAATAACTAATGTCTAAAGGAGTATCGCCAAGAGTTAAAAATATCCTATTTTCATTATCCCTACATCTTTTTAAAAAATTGTAGTTGACTTTATTTAAAGTGCTTGGGTTTTAACCCTTTTGATGGCTAGATCTGCATTCAGAAGGAACCTATTATTGTGCTAAACCAAAACATGTTGTTAATCAGTACTTTACATTATCTTCCTTAAAAGTACAAGAAACCATTCCAAACCGAGGCAATCAGCACCTCTGAAAGTAAGATTCATGTTCCTCAGCTGTTAAGGCCCATTCAGTGAGCTTTATTCTTTACTGAAAAGTGGATAAGGGTGTAACATTTAAAAGTCATCAGCCATTGACAATGAATGGCTGCTTGGAGAGGGAGTCTCAGTGTTCATCAAGAATGCATCTCTTAAGAAATTACCCAGCAGATGACCCTGCATATATGCACATGTAGAGATAGAACTAATTGGATCACACACACATACACATATACACAGACACACAGACACACAGACACAGACACACACAGACACACACAGACACACACAGACACAGACACACACACACACACACACACACACACACACACACACACGCATGCAGAGAGGGAGAGTAGAAAAAGAACATAAGAACATGAAATTGAAGTTGTTTGGTATGATGTTGGTATGGAAAAGTGGAGGGAAGGAAATGAGGGGTTGAATTTATTTAAATATACTAAATCCATGTATAAAATTCTCAATTCTCTATAATAATTTGTATAAGTTTCTTAAGCCAGGGCATACCATATGTCTTTATGGTCCTTAACATTCTTAAACCTTTTAAGATTATTCTTCAGGAAGAATTTGGAAAAAATTTCATATCTTGTATTCTCTAAAGCACTTATAATCAAAATAAGATCTTTTCTGAAGTCTCATGAAAACCATGGAATTTAAAAATGTAAAGTAAATGAAATAAATGAAATGAACAGTCTTACTTTTTCATAATCAGTGTTCAAAGGTTAATTTGTAGGCTAAGCACTAAGTAGTTTTATTTTATAGAACATACTTATCATAGGAAATAAAGCTCATTTCAGGAGACATTACTCTTTGTTCATTAAAAGAATATATGTTACTCTTTTATAGAAAATCATTTTTGGGGTTTCTTCCCCACCCCTACCCCTTAATATTTTGCTAGAAGCAACCTTCCTGCTTGCCTTTCATGCTTTGGAAGAGCACTGTTCAATGTTAGGTGATTTTTATTGCTCTATCATATGAATGTGGTTGGATATTCATAATTTACTTTTTATTGTTAACTTTAACCTCCATGGAGAAATCAATAGTGTCATCTAGATCTGATCCTCAAAATATTCTGCTCTCCTCCATCCTACATGATGGTCTGGAAGATGAAGTATAATATTACATAATGATCATTGCCAAATCTTGTTACTGGAAGATATTCCCTGTTTTCTTTGTTCCTGGTTTTGAAATTGAGAAAGAATAATGATCTCAAAGCTACTCTGAGAATTAAAATGATTAGATGTAAATGGCTCCATATTTATTCAAAACATGAGTCAATATTTTAGTGCTATTAACCTCTCTCTATTTTTTTTTTTCTGTTTTCAAGGACTGCTTGAGATGTGTACATATTTTCTAGAATAATTGCTCCCATAATTTATACAGATTATGAATTTGAAAACTAGGTAAGTACATTGAATTTCTTTGTCACCAAGTCAAGTTACAGTTTTATCTGTCATCTACTATACATTTCACTCTCCTATGCACTGAAGAAAATAACAACCCTTTGAATTCACATAATAGATACCTAACCTCAAGGAGCTAAGAATATTGTTGTAGTACAAGGCTACATTTGCCACCTTCTGATATTTGTCATTAGTCCTATTGTTCTTTGGGTTTGCAGATGCATTCCAACAACCTGTGCCTCTCTTTTCATTTTCTTTTTTGACCTACTCTCTCTGTCTCTTCTCTTTTCCAAGAAAAGATTAAACAGGCTCTTCTACAAAGATTTCATCTCATACATGTTAGTAAAAATTTCCTTCCCAAATTATCATATTTTCAAGCACTAGTAAATAAAGTGCCAACAAAACTTTTGAATGACCACAATCTAAATGTGAACTTTTCTGAGAAATCTAAATGAGCCCTTTGGGGATCTATGGACCGACAATAGCACATTTCCTCATAATCTGAAACAATTTGGAAATGTACCATGGATGCTTCAGAATTTTTGAGCCTCAGTCTGATCCTATTGCCAATACTTTCTGCTTTTGATAATTGACTTTTAGTAATAAAGTATATGGCTTGAAATAAAGATGCACATGATTCTATGGAGATTTGAATTTATACATGTTTTATATTCATCAGGATATTTGAGTCACATAATTGAACTGTAAGTCATAGAATACTATTCTTGAACATTTAAATAAGATTCACTGTAGTCTACAATAATTGAAAATTAAAATAAAATTATAAGCAGATGAGCACAGTCTGAATTTATCCCCTAATTGAAGAATACCCAAAAGCTTCTTATTCCTGACAGGCTTTACCAGCAACCAATTAGCTCTTCAGCAAGGCCTTGCCACAGAGAACCTAGAAGTTTTTGCAGCATCTTTTCTAATGAATAAAGAAAAGAGTTGAACAGGTCACATTCAGGCTATTGTCTGTCAATTTAATATTCTCATGAAATTATAATTTATCTAGAGACAATTAAGGGAAAGATGGTAGCAAGAAGCCAAGACTGCTTTTTCTAATTTTTATAGGAAATAATCCAAAGTTGGTAAGAAATATTTGCTCCCAATAGAAATCATGTACAATGTCTTCAAAGAAGAAATATGATTTGGAGTTCTGCAAGATGGTTCAGCGAATAAGTCGCTTGCCACAGGAGTTTGATTACCTGAGTTTAATACTCAGAACCCACATAAAGCTGGAAGAAGAAAACCAACCCCTAAAACTTGTGAACTCCCACTATGTGAATTTTTGTATCCACACGTGCGCACCCACACACACACACACACACACACACACACACACACACACAGACAGACATACACACATAGAGACAATTAATAAAATAAGTTTTTAAAAACTATGGCTTTTTGGTTAAGATTTTTTAATGTTATCTCCAAGTTCTTTGCCTGTCCTATGAAAAACCAGGTACCTTCTCTGCATTAAATATATGTGCACTTGATGCCCTTATTCAATATAATCTGGTTTCTTAACTCCTGAGTTGTATGGATTCTATGAAATATGATTTTTATACTAATGAAGCCAGCTGTTTTTTATCGTAGAAGATACAATTAACTTTTGGAAATTATTCTTTGTCATGTTTTTCAGTCAAAATGTAATTGGTTGGCATTTTGAACTGCCACTGAACTCTTCAATGCTCAAAATAACTGACTCTTGGGAAAATAGAGCCTTCCCATTATTTTAAGATCAAAAGTTGAACCACCTCAGTAGAAGGCAAGGCTGTCAGGTTGCCTCTTGTAATACGCTCAATACAGCTGAGAAGAATTCCTCAGCTCATTATCTAGCCAACAAGTCTTATGGTTGAAATATGCCTCAAAACAATATTTAAAACAACAAATGCAAAGTTTAATTCCATCTTTGCTTTTTCGACAGCTCAAACACAATCCTGAATAGTCAGAAAGAAATCTGTTATTTAAGCAGTTGTATTTTTTTTTAAATCACTTACTACTTTCTGAAACTTTTCTGTCTCTAAAGCTACAAAATGTTAAAATTAAAAAAAAAAATGTCTTCCAAGAAAGGCAAGCTCAATTAGAACAAAAATCCTATTTGTCTTCTGATTCTTCCTATCAGGCATGTTTTCTAGAAATTCAACAAGTTCAGTTGAAGGTGTGCAGGCGGCAATGGCATTTTGTATTCAGGTGGTTTCTTTGTTTTCTTTCTATCATTGTGATAATCATATTACCCAAAAGCAAGTAGAAGAGGAAAAGGCTTATTTAGCTTATAAATCCTTGAGAAAAGCCAAGGCAGGAACTCATGAAGGGCAGAA
>LR749708.1:833278-1019018 GCA_902729485.2 Mus minutoides
TTTTTTTTTTTTTTTTTTTTTTTTTTTTTTTTTTTTTTTTTTTTTTTTTTTTTTTTTTTTTTTTTTTTTTTTTTTTTTTTTTTTTTTTTTTTTTTGCCAATAATTTATTTATGTACTTTTCATGTAGATCCCAGCCCCATCTCTATCCTCTCTTCCTAGTCCCACTCTTAGAAATCCCTTACCTCACTACACCCTTCCCTATTCCTCAGAGAAAGGAAAGCCTCCCCTGGGAAGCACCTGATCCTGTGACATCAAATCTCAGAGGACTAAGTTCCTTCTTTCCCACTGAGGCTACACGAGTCAAACCAGCAAGAGGAAGGAGATATAATGGCAGGCAACATAGTCACAGTCAGAGACAAATCCTACTCCAACTTTTGGGAGATCCACATGAAGACCAAGCTGTTCATGTGCTACATATGTGTAGGGGACCAACCTGAATGCTCTTTGGTTGATGGTTCAGTCCCTCTGAGCCCCAATGGGCCTAGGTTGGCTCTGTAGGTAATTTTATGTTGTGTGTTACCCCTCCAACCCCCTCAATCCTTCTTCCAACTCTCACATATACTCCATGAACTTTGTCTAATGTTTGGCTATGGGTTTCTTCATGTTTCCATCAGCTGTTTAATGAAAGCTCTCAGATGACAGTTGTGCTAGGCTCCTTTCAGAAAGCATAGCAGAGTATTGTTAATAATGTCACAGGGATTTGTCTGAGACTTTCTAGTGGCTAGCCCAGTTCCCCACCCCCCTACATATTTCTATTCAATTTCCTGATCCTCCATACTTCTCTTGTCTCTTTCAATACCTGTTCCTGTCCCCTCTTTCTCCTTCCTTTTCTCTCTTCCTCCATGGTCCCTCCCTCCCTCTAGTTTCTGTGATTATTTTGTTTCCCATTCTATAAACGATTGAAGCATCTACACTTTGGTCTTTCTTCTTCTTAAGCTACATATGGTTTGCAGGTTGTATCATGGGTATTCTGAGTTTTGGGCTAAATTCTACTCATCAGTGAGTGCATACCTTGTGTGTTCTTTTTCTGTCTCAGGTACCTCACTCAGGAAGATATTTTCTAGTTCCATCCATTTGCCTGCCAATTTCATAAAGTCATTGTTTTTAATAGCTGAATAGTACTCCACTGTGTAAATGTACGGCATTTTCTGTATCCATTCTTCTGTTGAGGAACATCTGGGTTGTTTCCAGCTTCTAACTAATATGTGTAAGGCTCCTATAAACATAGTGGAGCATGTGGCCTTGTTATATGTTGGAGCATCTTTGGGTATATGCCCAGTAGTGGTCTTAAAATATAGGTAGGTCTTCAGGCAGTACTTTTTCTAATTTTTCTCAGGAACCACCATATTGATTTCCAAAATGGTTTTACCAACTTGCAGTCCCACTAACAATGGAGGAGTGTTTCTCTTTTTCCACATCCTAGCAAGCATCTGCTGTAGCCTGAGTTTTTGTTCTTAGCCAGTCTGATTGGTGTGAAGTGGATTCTCAGGGTCATTTTGATTTGCATTTCCCAGCCATTCAAGATTCCTCCATTGAGAATTCTTTCTTTAGCTCTGTACCCCATTTTAAATAGTGTTATTTTGTTCTCTGGAGTCTAACTTCGTGAGTTCTTTGTATATTTTGGTTATTAGCCTTCTATGAGATGTAGGGTTGGTGAAGGTCTTTTTCCAATCTGTATTTTGTCCTATTGAAAGTGTCCTTTGCCATACAGAAGCTTTTCAATTTTATGAAGTCCCATTTGTCAATTGTTGATCTTAGAGCATGAGCTATTAGTGTTCAGGAAAATTTCCCCTGTGCCAATGTGTTCGAGGTTCTTTCCCACATTCTCTTGTATTATACTCAGCATATCTGGTTTTATGTGGAGGTCCTTGATCCACTTAGACTTATATTCTTCTATATGCAGGCACTTAGTTAAACTGCACAATTTGTTGAAGGTTCTTTATTTTCTCCACTGTATGGTTTTGGCTTCTTTGTCAAAAGTTAAGTTCCGTAGGTCTGTGGGTTTATGGGTCTTCAATTCAATTCTAGATTAACCTGTCTGTTTACATACAAATACCATGCAGTTTTTATTATGATAGCTCTGTAGCACAGCTTGAAATCAGGGATGGTAATACCTCCAAATGTTCTTTTATTTATGCAGGATTCTTTTAGCTCTCCTGGGTCTTTGTATTTCCATGTTGAAGTTGAGACTTACTCTTTTAATGTTTGTAAAGAATTGTGTTGAAGTTATGATGGGAGCTAGGCAGTGATGGCACACACCTTTAATCCCAGCACTTGGGAGGCAGAAGCAGGCAGATTTCTGAGTTTGAGGCCAGTCTGGTCTACAGAGTGAGTTCCAGGACAACTAGGGCTACACAGAGAAACCCTGTCTCAAAAACAAACAAACAAACAAACAAACAAACAAACAGGTGGGAATTGCTTCAAATCTGCTGATTTTGGGGGGTAAGATGACCATTTTACTGCTCAAAATCTTTTTCAATTGTAATTCTCTCTTCACAGATAACCCTACTGAGTGACCAAATTTTTGGTGTTTAGACTCTATCTTAGGAACCCTAACCTAAGTTTAAACTCAAGCAAACTAACAGGCAGGTACCTAGCTTCAGTTTCCGCCAACAAAACATGTACCTAGCTCTAGTTCATAGTAGTTCATAGTAGTTTCCAGGCGACTCCAATATGACCTTCATCTTCAGGTTATTCCCCCCCAACAAATCCAGCAGTGAGCACCAGTTTTCAAGTTAATCTCCAGCAAGTCTGAACCTGCAGGTTAAAAGCCCACGCCGGCCTATCCACCACCAATTAGGAGGAAAGCAGAAGTTAAGTTTACGGTTTGGCTCTCAACACCAGCCAATTATGCTAAAGGCCACAGTAGCACTCCAATTAGATGCTTGCCAGACTAGAAACACTCACCCTTTGCTTAGCATTTTCTTTTCTTTTCTTTTTCTTTTCTTTTTTTTTTTTTTAGCTCCAAACTTTTTTTTTTTGATATTTTCTTAATTTACATTTCAAATGTTATCCCGAAAGTCCCCCCCGCCCCCCGCCCCCCGCCCTGTTCCCCTGCCCACCCACTCCCACTTCTTGGTCCTGGTGTTCCCTGTATTGGGGTATATAAAGATTACAATACCAAGGGGCCTCTCCACCCAATGATGGCCGATTTGGTCATCTTCTGCTACATGTAGAGCTAGAGACACATGTTCTGGGGTTCTGGTTAGTTCATATTGTTGTTCCTCTTCTAGGGTTGCGGACTCCTTCATCTCCTAGGGTTCTATCTCTAGCTTCTCCATTGTGGACCCTGTGTTCCATCATATAGATGATTATGAGCATCCACTTGTGTACGAGACAGCTATATCAGGTTCCCTTAAGTAGGCACTATCTGTCCAATCAATAGTATCTGTGTTTAATGACTGATTATGGAATGGATCCCCCCTGGTGGGATAGACTCTGTATGGTCCATCCTTTTGTCTTAGCTCTAAACTTTGTTTCTGTAACTCCTTTCATGGGTATTTTGTTATAAAACCTTGTCTCAAGGAGTGTTCACGGCTTTTCTCTATTGGAATGGTCGGTTGATTTTTGGCATCTTTACTTACCAATCAGAATCAACTAGGGCCAGATCCCAAGAAGCTACCTGCAGACAATCTCCTGCAAACAGTTTTTGGGGGAATACAGCATTAGAACTACTGAAAGCTTGTTTACAAAAGAGGTAGAGAAAAGTACGGGGAAAGGTACACTTTCCTGAATAATTAAGAAAAGCAGGTCAGCTTGCCATCCTGCATGGCCGAGATCTGTAAGCTTCCTTGCACAGTTGTGTATGGCCGAGGTCTGTATGCTTCCTTGCACAGTTGTGTATGGCCGAGGTCTGTATGCTTCCTTGCACAGTTGTACTTTTGCTCATATTGAGAAGACTCCATATTGCTCTCCAAAATGGCTGTTATGTTTGCATTCACATCAAGGCTCCTCTTTCTCTTCACCTCTGCCAGTATAGTTTGTCTTTTATCATAGCTGTTCTCATTGGGATGAGGGTGTTAGCTCATTGTGGACTGATTTGTGCTTCTCTTATTGATAAGAAAATTGACCAGGTTTTTCATGAACTTACTGGCTCATTGTATATCTTTTAGGTAAAATATCTTGTCAGGTGGTTTATATATTCTTAATATTGAGCATTTCTTAGATGTATAGTTCATGAATATTCTGGAATTTTCAGGCTCCTAATGGCATAGGAATCATCGCAAATTTAACAAGGAGTATTTGATCATAAATTGGAACCTCAGGTCTGGCTAAATCTGATTAAAATTTGGTTATACAGCAGACTCTGCTACTTCTGGTTGAATTGTTTAGATGAATATACAGTGATTATACAAGCTGGTATTCTTGTTACTACCAAACACAAGCACTACGTTTAATAGTTGAAGGTCATTATGAACGATACCTTGTTCAGTAAATATGTCTCATATGCAAGGATGCACAAAAACAATGATAAAGTAAATGTCTCACAAAGGCAAGAACTGTAGAATTAAATAAATTAAGTTTATTTGAAAATTAATTGTTCAAACAACATAAATAAATTAAGACAGAACTTAAATCTTTCAGAGAAACATTTATATATATACTTGGTTTCTGAAACTGGAGGTTTGTACTTACTGAACATCTGTGAGTATGTACAGTGGTACCCAGAAGTGAAAGAGAGACACCAAGGTCGGGTGTGAGAAGGGCGAGATAACTACCCAACCCCCTTAATAACTGCCTTTCTTGGGATACTATTTATATAAGACAGCAACAGCAGGGACAAAGTCTTAGATAATGGTCTATTAAAAGCAGAATGATTCTCAAAATTAAATTCACTTCACTTTACTGCATCACAGTAATGCATGGTACAGTTGGAAGATATAGCACCTGTAAGAGAATGCAGGTTTCCAAAATACTTCTTAAGGTAGTTCATTATACATGCTGTTTGGATGCTGTCTTTGGAGATACCCTTTTATAATTACACTGTACAGTTTAGGGAAGGTTGAGTCACGACTTTCTATCTGAAGTTACAGCATGCTGTGTGTTCAGAGGACTATGTGTCTGAAGGCCTATTTGCTTTGTAGAACACCATAGTCCTCATAGTTGTAATATTCATAATACAATAAATAGATTCCTTTATAGTCTCCCTCAGGGCAAAATCTATTTCATAAAATAACTGTAAATAACCAGGGTCTTTATTTAACAATAATTATTTGCTAAAGCTTTAGATTATTTTACAAATTATCAACAATTACATATTTATCTTTATCTCTTCGTATTTTGCCTATGCTTACTAAATGCTTAAATGTAGGGTTAGTTTTCCTTTACTTGATTTAGTTTCATCCAGCATGCAAATAAAATGTTTCCCAAAGCATTTGAATAGAGGAAGCCATGACACTTATCTTTCTAGAACATATCTCAGTTATTTGAAAAGTTGTGTCAAGCCACTTATATTTTTTGAGACCCTGATATGCATGTGCAAGGGAAGTAACACAGTCTCAATAAAAAGGGACTTTAATTCTGGATGTAGAGTTGCCACATCTCAGGAGAAGTGTACTCCTCTAAAAAGTGCATAAGAGCGGACTTACCCAAAGTTGAGACTAGGCACTGCTTAACCTGGAATATAGGAGGATTTCCTTTCTGGTTTTTAGACAAAAATTAGCATTCCTGGAGAATTTGTGAAGCTGGATTTGGTCTACAAAAAGGAGTAGACCTTACTTGCCAGCAAAAAGAAAATCTGGCTTTCTAATCAATACATACCTGTGCTTGTTATTGTTTCAAAGTCCCTGTTAGCATCCTACCTATGCTTAACTCCTCCTCTACCCACAACCTCCTCTAGCTCATGGATATGTCTTGCCTCAAGCTACTCATAATGAAAAGGAATGGAAGTACAAAGAAGGAACTAGACATGCCAGAAATTGAACATTTGGATCAGAATCCATCTTTAATGGACTTTACACATTTACAATCAAATATGGTCTTGTTTGAAGTTCTATTTGCTTAGCTCTTTCTGAAATCCTAATAACAACATTTAATATATTTCTAAGATTTACATTTGCTTCTTGACACATTTGGAAATATTTTTAACAATTTGAGTATTTCTCATCTTTCATATATGCTAGAATCTTCATATTTGTGGATACTGCATGAATGATATAACCAACTGAAAATCAAAGTTATTTAGAGAAACAAATTTTATCTATATGGCATATATATTTTTATGGTAGTTGTTCTACAAAACCACACATCAACTCTTTCATTGCAGCAGATATTTCAGTAATCAAGTGTCTATGAAACATGTGCACATGCTGTATATATATGGGAAGTCCTCCCATTTTGGTAGTATGGTCTTCCTGAACCACTCCTTCATTAACTTCTAATTACACCTGTATTTTCTACACAGTAATCTCAAGTAGACAACATTCTATCAATATAAATATCTATAGATGTAGATATATTTATTCTTTAACCTATGGAGAAACTTTTCAATAGAATATTTCTATGGATAAATTCCATCTCTGCATAATATTGTAATACACAGTCTTTCTAAAGTTACTTATTTTTAATTATACATGTGTCCATATGTGCAAGTAAGTGCAAATGGAAACCTTTAGATCACTCTTAGCTAGAGTTGTAGGCAGTTGTGAGTCCTATGACATGCAAGCTTGGAATGGAACTTGGGTGTTCCATATGAGAGACAGGTGCTCTTATTTGATGAATCATCTCTCCAGCCCCAAGTACACAAGAATTTTGAGAACATGAAGACCAGTGGCTTACACATCTTGAGTGTACTGCCTGGGCATGTAAATCTTTACACCAGATTCATCCATTTGCCCAAGAATTTCATAAATTCATTTTTTAAATAGCAGAATAATACTCCATTGTGTAAATGTACCATATTTTCTGTATCCATTCCTCAGTTGAGGAACATCTGGGTTCTTTCCAGCTTCTGGCTATTAAAAATAAGGCTGCTATGAACATAGTGGAACATGTGTCCTTTTTACCAGTTGGAACATCTTCTGGGTATATGCCCAGGAGAGGTATTGCTGGATCCTCTGGTAGTACTATGTCCAATTTTCTGAGATAACACCAGACTGACTTCCAGAGTGGTTGTACCAGCTTGCAATCCCACCAGCAATGCAGGAGTGTTCCTCTTTCTCCACATCCTCGCCAGCATCTGCTGTCACCTAAATTTTTGATCTTAGCCATTCTGACTGGTGTGAGGTGGAATCTCAGTGTTGTTTTGATTTGCATTTCCCTGATGATTAAGGATGTTGAACATTTTTTCAGATGTTTCTCAGCCATTTGGATTTCCTCAATTGAGAATTCTTTGTTTAGCTCTGTACCCCATTTTTTTAATGGGGTTATTCATTTTTCTGGAGTTTAGCTTCTTTAGCTCTTTGTAGATGTTGGATATTAGTCCCCTATCCGATTTAGGATTGGTAAAAATCCTTTCCCAATCTGTTGGTAGCCTTTTTGTCTTGCTGACTGTGTCTTTTGCCTTACAGAAGCTTTGCAATTTTATAAGGTCCCATTTGTCAATACTTGATCTGACCGCACAGGCCATTGCTGTTCTGTTTAGGAATCTTTCTCCTGTGCCCATATCTTTGAGCGTTTTCCCCCACTTTCTCCTCTATAAATTTCAGTGTCTCTGGTTTTATGTGGAGGTCTTTGATCCACTTAGACTTAGACATAATCTTTAGTGAGGTAACCCAATCACAAAAGAAGTCATTGGATATGCACTCACTGATAAATGAATATTAGCCCAGATACTTAGAACACCCAAGATACAATCTGCAAAACACATGAAAATCAAGAAGGAAGACCAACGTGTGGATACTTCATTCCTCCTTTGAATAGGAAACAAAATACCCATGAAAGGAGTTACAGAGACAAAGTTTAGAGCTAAGATGAAAGGATGGAACATACAGAGACTAACCCACCGGGGATGCATCCCATAATCAATCACTAAACTCAGACACTATTGCATAGGACAGCAAGTGTTTATTGAAAGGACCCTGATATAGCTGACTCCCACAGAAGTGGATGCTCACAGTCATCCATAAGAGGGAGCACAGGGCCCACATTGGAGAAGCTAGAGATAGAACACCAGGAGCGGAAGGGGTCTGCAACCCTAGAAGAGGAACAACAATATGAACTAAACAGAACCCCCAGAACTCGTGTCTCTAGAATCATATGTAACAGAAGATGGCCTAGTCAGCCATCATTGGGAGGAGAGGCCCCTTGGTACTGCAATCTTTATATGCCCCAATACAGGGGAACGCCAGGGCCAAGAAGTGGGAGTGGGTGGGCAGGGGAGCAGGGAGGGGGAGGGGGGAGGGGACTTTCGGAATAGCATTTGAAATGTAAATTAAGAAAATATCTAATATAAAAACAACAGTAACAACAACAACAAAAAAAAACAACTTTACACCATTTGTTCTTTGTCTCATTTGACTTGCTTTCAAGACTTAACTCAAAGTCCATGTTCCCCCTTTCTAATGAAATGCCATCTACCAAACTTTACAGAGATGCTCTGGTTCCATTGGTTGAGTCACTCGGATGGTTCTGTTTGGTAATAAAGTCTCAGATATTTGAATCAGACTCACTTTAATGAATGAATTTAAGTTCTTCTGCAAGGTTCTCTATGTTCTTGGACTCTGAATCGGGGTGGGGATTTACCATGGGAGAAATGTTTCTAAATATTAAAGTAGTAGCTACTTTTTCCCTTCAGCATCAGCATCATGCTTGAGAAGTAAGTGCTATTTTTTACTCTGAAGAACATATAGTAGATTCTGTGCTCATAAATCAGCGGTTATAGAAAGGATACATATGTAATCCTATAGCATTCATCACAGAAGGAAGTCCAATTTAAAACATAAATAAACACACACACACACACACACACAGATACACACAAACACACATAAAGGCACACACATGTGAGTCTCACTTTTTTTAATGAAAACATCATACAATTTATACCTAATGACATAAAGGCTTTTTACATTTTAATTTGCAGAAGAGAATTGGGAAAGGGAGAAGGAGGGGAGGAAGGAAGGGAGAGAAAGAAGGAGGGTGGAAAGAAAGAGAGGGTGGAAAAAAAGAAGGAGGATTAAAAACTCTTTTTGGCAGCCTCATTTTTTCTACAAAGTCAAAAAGCTTAATTCAAATTTTTCCTGGACTTGATAGAGCCAGAGGCTAAGCTAAAAATAATTTTGCCTCATTAGATCTTGTAGTTTAACCTCTGAAGTGGAAGGTTCTTGACAGACACATTGAAATGCCGACTCACAAAGCAACAGTGAAAAAGGAGAAAGAATAAAGAGGGCTTGTTCCTATGAAATGACCCAGAGAGAATCAAAGAGACAAAGAGGACTATTTCTGTAACTTTCTGGGTCCAAGCATAAGGTTACTGGGCTCTTCCAAGTGGATAACTCCTGGCAGCTCCAAATGTATCACAGGCTAAATGAGCGTGTGGAATTCTGTACAGGAGCAAAGCTTTGGGAATAAAACGTTAATAGACAATGACAGGAGTCTTAGAGAAAAAAAACACGGTTTGCTCATAACCCAGGGAAAATTAATAATCTGTCACTGTTGCTCCTTTCCTAACTGTGAACAAAGCTTTGGTATTATGCTCATTGAGGAGAAAAGAGCCATAAAGAACTGTTCTTCAACTATTTCTGAAAAATCTAAAAATGATTGAAGCAGGGTTAGCTTTATTCTTGAAATGAAGACATTTGAACTTTTATGATGTTTTTTTTTTCTTTCTTTTTTTTTTCACTTAATGATCTGCCAAGGTAAAATGCATATTACATTAATCAGGAGTCTGTTCATATAATATATTCTTAATATGCACTGTTCTCATTCATATTGAGAATGAGAAAAAGAAAAGGACTCATACATTATGTCAGGACTCAATGAAACAAAGAAGCTATCAACAATGGAGATAAAGGCATCCATAATTGTAGAAGGCAAAGAAAATGTCGGTAGGAAATACATCTATAGGAGAAGGAGCTTAGAATGGTGTCTCTCCTGCAGAAATGATGCTTAGGAAGGACACCTGAATGTGAAGATCTGGAAGCCAGAGGCTAAACTGAAATCAACACCTGTTTCTCAATGCTTCCAACTGTGATAATGTGGATCACCTAAGAAAGAAGGCAGCATCTTTGAACTCTGCCAAAAACTCAAAGAAGCTGCAAGAGAGGTCTAGGGACATTCTGTATGGGGAGAGGATGCCTCAAATTAATCAACAACTGAAGAGCTATGTGCTGAAGCAGATTTTAGCAACCTCCACCCCACCCCACGTGTCTCTGCCGATTCACTCAGCTCTTGTTCCATTTCTGCCATCAAACATTATGATAAGTTTTTTTAGTACCAACCACAAGCACTTAGCTTGGAATTTGCTTCTATACTTGCTAAACATGTCCTCTTTTTTACCACCAACTAAAGGTAGCCTTGACTTTAACTCAAAGGATAGCTTGACACCTGTAACATTTATTTACCACAAGCGTTATATCAGTACTGCTGAGCTCATAAGTAAATATACACCTCATATTTGTAAAGGAACTGGTAAGTAAACCAAACCTTCTAAAGTTCAGCATTGTCTTTACAAACTACACAAACCCTGGGAATATATACTAAATTAGTAAATAGGAAAGTTTCACCCAAAAGATTTCAAAAGATTCACAAAGTATTTCCTGGCCGGGTTCCACTGTGGAGAACTTATAGTTCACCTTAGTTTTAATCTTAGGAACACCCTACAGCATGCACAGCCTTTGATGTTTTATTAAGGAAGGGAAGGCTTTGATGATTCCCTAGTGGGCCTAGGGATGGTTTCTCTCCCAGTCGCCCTCCCCATCCCTGGCCAAGGTCCTCACTAAAAGCTGAAACTTTGATAATCCATTGGCCCGAAATTGACTCTTTTTAAAGCACTCATCACATACACAAAATTTAAAAAGTATTCCTTAATAAAGTGTAGGAAAAGCATCGTTAGTTTCAAAAATGGAAAGATCATTTTGAAAACTACTTCTAGGAGACATTCATGAATCTATGAAAAATATTTCCATAAAAGTCTTTAGTCAGATTCATGTGTCCTGCCTTGAGCCCTCCTTGTCATGTAGCTTTTCTGGGTCTGTGGATTGTAACATGGTTTCTCCTTTATTTTAGAGCTAATATTCACTTATAAGTGAGGACATATCGTTGTATTTCTGGGTCTTTGAAACCTCACTCAGAATTTTTCCTAGTTCTATCTATTAGCTGGTTAATTGCTATACTCATAATGACATTATTTTTTAACAGCAGAATAATACTCTACTCTGTAAATTTACCACATTTTCATTATCCATTCTTTAACTTTCCTGCCTTATGAAAAATGATTTAAGCATGACTAAAATTGTTCTTGGCCATATTCCATTATTTCTAAATCCCTAAGGAGAAAAGTTTATAAATATAATGTCTTTAATATGCCAATAAAGTGTGTTCTAGTTACAAAATAAGTGACCAATAACAGACATGTCTCTTGAAATCTTGGGAGCTAAATGTCATTAGAGCTACACATTGGTCTGCTGCACCATAATGGTTAGATCTAATGACAGAACATCCATACAAAATGTACTTTATATATCAGGCTAACTGACAGAGATTTAAGGAAAGAAGGATCACTTAAATTTCTAATTTGAGAGTCCTTCAGAAAAAAATGTTCAGTACACCAGGATATTAAAGCAGTGCTCTCTAGAAACACACAAAGCCGTGATGAAAATCAACCACACACGCTTCATTAGTTAGGATCCCCATTGTGAAGAGACACCATGAAGACTGCAACCTTTATAAAGGAAAACATTAAACTGGGGTTTGTTTACAGTTGAAAAGTTTAGTCCATTTTCTTCATGGAGGGAAGCATGGGGCAAGCAGGTAGACATGATCCTGGAGCAATAGCTAAGAGTGCTACATACGGGACAACAGGCAGCAGGAAGAGAGTCATACTGGGCTTGGCTTGAACACATGAACCTCAAGACCCAGCCCCAGTGACAATTCTAAAAACAAACAAACAACAAAAACAAACAAACAACAAAAAACATGCCTACTTCAACAAACATAATCATGGAATGCAGATACATATATATGTGCCTTAATCCACAAGAAATTTGACTTTTAACAAGAAAAGAGCATGAGTAAACAGAAAGGACCTCTATGTAATACAGAAGTTACTGCATACTGGGAAAATACTACAGTGTTGTATTTCTCTATCTGTAAAAGAATATACCAGGTAAATATACATTACAAAATTAATAATTTATGAAAAATGAAAGAGGACAACAATGGTATGATCCAACCAATCCACTGCCTGCTGTGCATCCAAGTGAGAAAAGAATCAAGGTCATTTCCATGTGACAGTACTGTTTATAATAGCCAAGCAATGAAAACTATTTCCATACCCATTGATGGATTATGAAAAAAATGGTAGAATCTAGGTGCAGGGATGTTGTATCTTGTCCTTCTGGACCACATGGATGAAACAGGAGGACAAAGCCCCTGTATGTAAAGTTAAACAAACCAGGCATAGAGGCAGGTACCACACTATGTCACTCATGTAGGAGGAAGAAGTAAAAAATTTCAGTCACATATGAGAAATACACTCTAGTGTTTTACTGTTCAACTCGATGAGTATGAATAACAGTATTATATAAATATTTCAAAGTAGCCAAAAGAGGTATTTAAAATATTTCCATGACAAAAACATAATAAAAATATAAGGTGATAGATATGCATTGGATGCCTTTCTTTGAAAGCATTGGAAATTGCTCAGAGTCGACTAGTACCTCCTCCTGCTGAACAACACAACCAGAATCCCAATAAAATGACACCATGCTCATGCATATATTATTTTATTATATTATATGTCATAATTATACACATTATTTCATGTCAATGTAACCATAGCTAGGAAAAAACATTAAGAATATTGTACATGTTTACAAATATGTTAAATTCATACATTTGGGAGCTGTTATAATATAAAACTTTATTAAAGTATTTGATCTCCAATAAAATGCAAATATTGTTGAAATGTAAAGCTTATTAAACACAGCAATTCCTAAGTTGTTAAACATGAAACTTACAAATGGTTGGTGCTCTGCTAAACATAATTTAGTGGGACAAGTTGAGATAAAAAATAACTGTGAAAAATAAAAATCTAAAATAAATGAAGAGAAGAAGCCAGCCCCACTTCCTTGGAATGCTGACTCTTTTCTGCTAATTGTTTGGTTTGCAGGATCTGACCATGACTTTGAAGTTACGAGCAAACGTAACCCTTTCCATGCTCAAATTCTCTATGTTAAGCATTTGGCCACAGCAAAGTAAAATATAAGTAAAACACAAGGCTATCCATACCAGGGAGAGAGATATGTTTTGTTCTATCATTTTCATTGATTGTACTTCAGAAGATGACATATTTCAAACCTATAAGAATTCCTTCATGAACATCTGCTCCAGAAACCCAAGGGAAACTGAAAAATGTAACTCCAGAATTCCAAGAAAAAATGAAAAATTTAACAATGCACTGAACAATCTTTGGCCCCATTATGTTTGAGAGAAATGGAACAATCTGAGCAAAAAAGGACTACATCCGCCTAACTGATGCTCAACTTCTCTGAAAACAAAACAGAGCAAAACAAAACAAAACTGAATAGATGCCACCATTGCCAGAAGGACAAAATGACGCTATTGCTGCTGGTAGCTCACGATTTGCTAGGCTGAGACAATCGGACACATTATTGAAGTATTATTCCTTAATAAGTGATGAAAAATTGATTTCAGAAAATATAGAGCTTGCATCTTACATTTGTGTAACTTGTGAAGTTAAATCAGATGAAAGATAGTAGCAAGATATCTCTCAGAGTTTGTGTCAAAGGCCTAAGAGATCCATATGATCAGAGTTCTGGGCCCTTCCATAGCCAAGCAATAGAATGTCTTCAAGGATGCTGCATGTCAGTCAGAATGCATTGCATTCTAATGGTTAGCAAATCACTTTTGCATCTCGGCACTGAGAGCAGCTGTTCCCAAACTGTGGGTTACATCTTTGGGGTCACATAGCAGAGATCCTGAATATCAGATATTTACATTGTGATTCATTACAGTATCAAAGTTACAGTTATTAATTAACAATAACAATAATTTTCTGTTTGGAGTTCCCCACAAAATGAGGAGCTGTATTAAAGGATTGCTGCGTAGTCCATCCTTTCGTCTCAGCTCCAAACTTTATCTCTGTAACTCCTTTCAAGAGTATTTTGATCCCTATTCTAAGGAGGAATGAAGTATCCACACGCTGGTCTTCCTTCTTCTTGATTTCCTTGTTTTTTGCAAATTGTATCTTGGGTATTCTAAGTTTCTGGGCTAATATCCATTTATCAGTGAGTGGATATCTAATGACTTCTTTTGAGATTAGGTTACCTCCAGATACATCCACTTGCCCCAAAATTTCATAAACTCACTGATTTTTATAGCAGAGTAGTACTCCATTGTGTAAATGTACCACATTTTCTGTATCCATTTCTTTGTTGAGGGAAATCTGGGTTCTTTCTAGCTTCTGGCTATTATAAATAAGGCTGTTATGAACATAGTGTAGCATGTGTTCTTATTACCAGTTGGAACATCTTCTGGGTATATGCCCAGGAGAGATATTGCTAGACCCTCCGCTAGTACTATGTCCAATTTTCTGAGGAACCACCAGGCTGACTTCCAGAGTGGTCGTACAAGCTTGCAATTCCAAGAGCAATGGGGATCCATCACATAATCATTCACCAAACTCAGACACTACTGCATAGGACAGCAAGAGTTTGCTGAAGGGACCCTGATATAGCTGTCTCATATGAGGCTATGCCAGTGCCTGACAAATACAGAAGTGGAAGCTCACAGTCATCTATAGGATGAAACACAGGACTCCCAATGGAGAAGATAGAGAAAGTACCACAGGAGCTGAAGGGGTCTTCAACCCTATAAGAGGAACAACAATATGTACTAACCAGAACCTCCAGAGCTCGTGCATATGTAGCAGAAGATGGCCTAGTCAGCCATCATTGGGAAGAGAGGCCCCTGGGTATTACAGACTTTATATGCCCCAATACAGGGGAATGCCAGGACAAAGAAGCAGGAGTGGGTGGGTAGGGGAGCAGGGCGGGGGAAGGTAGAGGGAACTTTTGGGATAGCATTTGAAATGTAAATTAAGAAAATATCAAATAAAAAATTGGAAGAAGAAAAACCTAAAGGATTGCTGCATGAGGAAGGTTGAGAAGCACTGACAGGGAACTTAGATCTCCTGCTCTGTTCTGACATAATGGAAGTGTGGGAAGCCAGTGATCCTGTAACATACAAAGATACATGAGATACATGTCACTGCCCAGTGTCCTTGGATTTCATATAACCTCCCTCCAAGTGGCTAATTTTCAGTTTGGTACAGCAAAGTAATCAATAAGAAGCAAATTAAAGAAAGAAAGATTTATTGTGGGTCACAATTTGAAAGACAGTTCATCCTCTTAACAGGAACTTTATGATATATCAGGTCAACTGCATTTGTGCCTAGGAAGCAAGATGGTCAGTGCTCATGGCCAGCTCTCCTCTCCTTAATCAAGTCCAGAAACCCAGCCCACAGAACGGTGCTGCCTCCATTCAATATGACTCTGTGACTCTTTCTACCACAAGCTGATCTAGATAATCCTTCACAGTCAAACAGCCACTTGTTTCCTGAGTGACTCTAAATTTGTCAAGTTTTCTCTTTGCCCAGTTAAGATTAGTAATTTTGAGTCTCTACTGGTAGGTAACATATAGCATAATTACTAGACTCATTCTATACTAAATGTAGCATTCATGAACCAGTTACAGAATTCCAAGAGGAATAAAAATGAAGAAGATGAAGAAGTTACAAATGACCCATGGGAGATAAAACATAAGTCAATTATCATTCCTGGGCTGTCAAGATGGCTCCTCACATAAGGTATTTCTGCACAAACTTGACACATGAGTTCAGTCTCCGAATTTCACAGAAAGGTGGAGAAATAGAATTGATTTCACATACACATGCATTTACTCACAGTTCTCTCTCTCTCTCTCTCTCTCTCTCTCTCTCTCTCTCTCTCTCTCTCTCTCTCTGTCTCTCACACACACACTCACATACACACACACACACATCCTGATAACAAAATTTTTAAAAATTGTATTAATGTGTAATCCTCTAATAAACACTTCTATTATTGGAAATGATTTAATGCCAATCTCTGAAAAATAAATACACAAAATCAAAAATACAACAAAATATAAAACAACAACAATGAAAAACGAACAAAAGCATGGTCAGATAAATCCCTTCTACACAACAACTAAAGGGTAAATATTTTCTGCCCTATTACCTGCTTCATTAATTTCTTTCAGACATTCAGGTTACTGGTTCTACATAGCAAACAGGTATCGGGAAGAGATAAAATCAAATTCAGCCCTCTCTTCTCTATTCTCCACTTATTAGTAATGAATCACAACTATAGCCTTTATCAGTTGAAGGAAAGGCCTTCAATAGTTTAATTTTTGTCTGAGACTGGAAATTGATTCATTTAAAACTTTTATTGCTATAGGATTAGAGCTGACACCAGTCAGTGAACCGGAGACTCTTTAACAAATGACACCATTAAAGATTTTAATTTGTACTAATCCAGTTTGGATTTTTTGAAATAAGTATAAATTTCCAGTAATCTTCACTCACATTATGGCTGCTGAAAAATAATAAGTCTCCCTAGGCAAATGCAACACCTTTTTTTTTTTTTAACCTGCAGTGATTCAGTAGAAGAACAAATTTGATATAATGTTGCATTTAAGGCTACAGTTCACAAAATACCAGGATATTGTTAAACTTAATCATTAAAATTTCTAAGCTATGATATTTTAAAAAGCAAGAATAATATTTTGTCAATAATTCTTAAGAAAAGTGTTTGCATCCATCATGTAATGTGAGTCAGATTGGGAAATTATTTTACTATTAGTTACGCTACATTAGATCACTTGTTTAAGGTAGTGAATCCCCAAATTTGTCCACTACAAAAATGAAAAATTCACATTATCATTATCAAATAATTCTAGTAGTTATAGTTGGAAATACACAAAGATCCTGTCTATATGAATTTTTGCCTTTTTAAAGATCTACTGATTATTTTCTTGCCTGTCACAATATTAAATATCAAAGTGGAGTCTAAAAATTTCTTATACATAACTGATTAATTATTATACTTCTAATAAGAAAGCTTTAAACTCTTAATGAAATGCATGTACTCCTGAAAGGCAAAGAATGCATTGCTTTTTTTTTTCTTTTTTTTTTTTTCTGAAAGTAATTGGTGGACATCATCTTTTATATTGGGTATACACACACACACACACACACACACACACACACACACACACACACTACTCTATTTTTAATTTTGGTGTTTGTTACCATAAGTCTTTCTTTAGTTATTCATTTGCTTCATTGATATTTTTCTTAAACTAGTAAATTGCTATTTAATAATTAGTCTGTTTTTTTACAATGCCTGCTCATTGTTTGCATGGCATAGTGTGTGTTTGGAGCTCAAAGGACAACATCTTTGTCACTCCCCACTTTCTGCTTACTTGTGGCAGTGTATCAGTACAGTTTGCCAATGTGTATGACAGCCTAGGTAGTCCATAATTTCCAGGTAATTCTGACTCCACCTCCCATCTCTCAGTAGGTGTGCTGCTATAGGTGCAGACTTGTGCTACTTCTCCTGGCTTCTGCGTCAGTGCTAGAGATTATAAAAAGATTCTTACACTTGTGAGTCAAGTTCTTTAACCACTGTGCAATCTTCCCAGACCTATTGTAAATATTTATTACAACAATCATGGTGATATACTCTGGGATTAAAGACTTCCTGGAGGCTGCAGCAGGAGAATTCAATGATCTAAGGTAGCTGGAGCAATATAGAGCAAAACACTTTCTCTATATTTTTTTTAAAAGTCTATGAATGCTGTGACTCTGAAAGTGACACATTTTCTGTACATTGAAAGTACACTCTTAAAATGAAATTTTATTTTAAGATTGGCATGGAATAATTTTGCATACTAATGCTCCAGTGTTGATATTTTGATATATGAACACAAGCAAACAGTATTATGTTATGTTATCTATGATTCAGAATTTGCTATCATTCTTCTTTTCCTCTCTTCTCCCCCAAAACTTCTCAGATGCTTAAGCACTATTGTACATTCTAGCAAGGTGGTTCTCAGCTTCAGAATACAGGAGCTAATTATTGTTTTCATCTGTGTCTTTGGGCAAACTTTTAGATAGACATCTACCTTAGTTCTGTATGATGCTATGATGTCTTCAATGTGTTCATTTAATTATTGACCCATTTTAAACTAAAAGAATTTGTTAAAATTTAAGTCAGTATATTTCCAATATTGCTTTCTGCTCTATAATTTGTTCTTTTTGAAGTTATTACAATTTTACTTAGTGGATGAATATCCATAACTCTGTTATTTTATACTTTCACATTAAATTGTAGCCTTGGCATTAAGAAGTGGATATTTGACATTGTGCAATGTCATTTTTGTTTGAAACTTACCTTGTTAAGTATCAAAATAGGTACTTCTTTTCATTTTATTGACAGAGTTTACCTTTGTTCACCTCTTTTATTCTTAGATTAATTTATTTCATTTTGAACTCTTATCCACAATTATAGATATGTTTGATGAACAAGTTGTTTATACACACAGGAGGATCTTAGTTCATGGGAATAATACTGCCCACATCAATCAATTAAGTATAGAAATGAATATCAACTAAATATATACTAATTTATCAACAACTATCACCTATCACCAACATACCATAATACTATCTATCTATCTATCTATCTATCTATCTATCTATCTATCTATCTATCTATCTCCTTACATATATTTCCATTTTAACATCTACCTATTGTATCATCTGATCCATATGTTTACCTAATAATTATTTGACTCTAAAACACATCATTTATAAGCCATTGCCAAACATTCCCTGTTGCTATAGACTCATGGTCATCTCATAACTCTGAGTGTACTTAAAAAGTATTTATACTCTTTAGAAATTTCAATATTGTTTGAAAACCTAAAATCCATCTGTAATCTGACACAATGTAACCTTTTGACTGTAATAAATTTGCAATATGAAACAACAGAATAAGCAACTATGTTTCCAAAAAGAATAAAGACATAACAAGGAAGGATGCAATTACATATTAAAATTCAGGCAGGCAAACATGAATCTTACAGCCCCATGTCCAACAACTAGAGACTCTTTTATCATCTTAACTCAAAGACACAGATTAATGCAATCCTCTAAGTTCTTGCAACCTACATACCTTCAATCTTCTTTGGAGGATGTTTGTTAATTGTTCCTGATAGTATGAATTTATCATCTTTATGTATAGCATATATTAACCAGCATGCATTTCTAATAGATATAATGTTTTGAAGTATTTGCTGAACCAACTGAAATTTCCTGGACATCTTCTCTCTAGAAGACAGATTTTTTTTTTCTTTGTTGGATTGTGTTTTCTAAGCAAAGATCCCCCCTCTAAACTTAAGGATTAATTCTTATGATGAACTGTTGATATTTGAAAATTGACATTTCAAAGGTCAGTGGAATAAAATTATTCTCTAAATCTCACTATTCTCAGTGAATTAATGCTCACATGTTTGAAAAATCGTGCTGAGCTACATCAGAACTTTCTGTTTCCTTCACTTGACAACTATGGATCCTTTTACATTGGATCTTTTCTCATGTTTGATTTTCCTTTTCACTCATCTTTATAAATCTTGAATGAAATATATTTTAAAACTGGTACTTTATTTTGGATTTAAAAGAGACCCATAACTTTGAATTACAAATATAAACTTTAAAACAAATTATTGTTCTGATAAAATAAAACAAGCTTTAGAACATTGGTTATGTGTAAATAGTCCTTTCAGAGACCATTTCTCTGTCTCCTTCAGTGCAGAGCGAAGATTTAAAAAAATTGCAATGTTTATGTTTCTTGTCTAGATGTCTTTACTGTGTTAGTCTCTGTTCCTGACTCTGACTCTGCTCCTCAGAAAGCCATTGTACCTTGTGTTGTGGTTGTGTGGCAAGACAGAAATTTGGATGGTTTACTGAAGCCTTATATCTCTTAGAGGAAAAGGCAGATATATGCTGTGTGTGACAAAGAAAAACTGAAATTTGAAAAATAAGTTAAAGCAAATAAAACAAACTCCTTTTGGTGCTGAGAGCAGCAGGAAACTAACAGGGGTCACTAAGATACCACCTTTAAAACCTACTTTCTGATAAACAAGAATTAAACCCTCAACCAGATACAATAAAGAGTTTTCAATGCACACACACACACACACACACACACACACACACACATTAGAACAGTGATCTCAGTTTCTTATTTTCCAGTTCAGAATAGCAACATTGTACTAAAGATCCCTTTAATCATATTATCACAGATCTGTGTCCTATTCAATTAGAAAATTTACTGTGTAAAACAAGTTAGAGCCAGCAATTTACAGTGAACCAATGTCTGATTTATTTGAAATCTGACCTAAGAAGATGGAAGAAGGAGGGGAAAGGGGGCATGCTAAAATGATTTAGTACAGTAATAGAGGTGTGTCATCAATATATGGCTTGTGAATGTTTTCTGAGACCCTTTCACATCTGATGATTTGATGACCAAGGCATTGGATTGTTCTTAGCTATCAATGAAAATCACCAGTGTGCTTATGGGAATGGCAATGAAGCAACATGTTTAGACACTGTGGTTGTCTCATGGTTATTACTTGAAGACAACTTTTAAGGGAGAATTTAATGAATTCTGTATATACTAAGTTCAGCATAATTCAACAACACAGAGACATCAAGACAGAACCTGTGGATAGCCTCTGCTCTAAAATATAAATGCTCTTTGATTTATTTTTATCCAAATTTAATTTCCACCATAGTGCCATAATATAATTGCTATAATGAAAATCAATTACAATGTCCACCAATTCAAACTTTGTTTCTATCTATTAAATCACAACTTCCTAGAAATAAATGCTATCATTGGAAAATTATATTATAATATTTGTTGTCATTACATAGAAAAGAGAAGCTAATGAACAACCCATTTCCCAATGAATTAAATTTCAGTCCTGAGAATCACAAATGACAAACAATGAAAGTTAAAGCAAGACAGAAAGAACTACATTAAAGTCAATTCCACATGGTACTAAAACAACTGAACATGGCCCTCCTTGACTGGCTGAAGAAAGGTCCAGTGTTATGAGGGTCCAGTATAGGTAAACAGAGTTGTGAGTGCATGAGTGCAAGGGTTGCATGACATCTAGAAGATGACATTTTTACCTATTATACCCTAGCTTCTGGTTTGTATATCCTATCCTTCCTGACCCCTTTTCGGCAATGTTCCAGGTGCTTTATATGGGGTAATGAATATCCTAAAACATGTAGAGAAAAGCATTTTTTAAAATATTCCATATAGGTTGCCTTTAATTTATGCATTTGGTCTTTCCATGGTATCCCAAAATCCTTGCATGTCCATTTTGTGTGTTTTTTAAATATTTTCATATTCTCCAATTGAGTGATTTCATTCCTCTATTTTAGTCTTGATGTTCTGTGCTCTATCTGACCCATTCTATTGGTGAGCTTTACACTGAGTTTTCTAATGAGTTTATTGTGGTTTTCAGTTACATTTTTTATTTCAGCTAGAGTTTTCTTTAGTGTTTTTATCTCTTCATTAAATTAAGCTTTTCAAATCCTGAATTGTCTTTATAATTCTGTTAAGACTTATCTTTTCTTGGACTTCATTCATGAGTTTATTCCTATTCTCTTCTACATATGTGCTGAAATCCAGGGACCAGCCCATGTATATGTTTTTGTTGGTGGTTTAGTCCCTTGGAGCTCTGAGGGGGTCCAATTAGTTGATACCATAGTTGTAGTTCTTCCTATAAGGTTGCAATCCCCTTCAGCTCCTTCAGCCCTGCCCCTAAAACTTCTGTTGAGGTTCCTGAGCTCAGGACAATGGTTGACTGTGAGTATCTATTCTCTTTAACTTTGTCAAGATTTTTTTTCCCAAGTTTTATTATTTTCTTCATTTACATTTCAAATGCTATCCTGAAAGTCCCCTATACCATCCCCCATCTCCTGCCCGGCTCCCCTACCCACCCACTCCCACATCTTGGCCCTGGCGTTCCCCTGTACTGGGGCATATAAGGTCTGCCTAACCAAGGGCCTCTTTTCCAAACGATGGCCAACTAGGCCATCTTCTGCAACATACGCAGATAGAGACACGAGCTCTGGGGGTACTGGTTAGTTCATATTGTTCTTCCACCTATAGGGTTGGAGAACCCTTCATCTCCTTGGGTACTTTCTCTAGCTCCTCTATTGGGAACCCTGTGTTCCATCTAATAGCTGACTGTGAGCATCCACTTCTGTGTTTGCCAGGTACTGGCATAGCCTCACATGAGTCAGCTATATCAGGGCCCTTTCAGCAATATCTTGCTGGAGTATGCGATAGTCTCTGCGTTGGTGGCTGATTATGGGATGGATCTCTGGCTGCAGCAGTCACTGGTTGGGCATTCCTTTTGTCTCAGCTCCACACTTGATCTCTGTAACTCCTTCAATGTGTGCTTTGTTCATAATTCTAAGAAGGGGCGAAGTGTCCACACTTTGGTCTTCATTCTTCTTGTGTTTCGTTTATATCTCCTTTAATATTCTTGAGTTATTTGGTCAGGTTTATGTTTTGTTTTGTTTTGTTTTGTTTTGTTTTGTTTTGTTTAATTCTATGTTTGAGGTACACATCTAGGACATTATCACTTGGAGAAAATTTTCATAAGACATGGGAGTTTGTGGTGTATATTTTCCTGACCTTTATATTGTTTATATTTGGCTATGTAATTTGACATGTAGAACTCTTATATTGGTTATGTTTGATGTGAGATTCTAGCTTGCCTTGTGTTGAGCAAAATGCAGAAGCTGTGTGCTCTTGCTAGTACTAGTAATCTGAACTGGCCAAGTTCTTGTGGTGTTTTCATCAGGCCCAGCCAATTCAGGGGCTTAGGAACTGGAGCTTTGCCCAGAAGCTGTTGCTGGCAGGAGAGGTTCTGGGAAAATCCATAAGTTTGTGCCACTGCTGGAGCCCAATATTAAGGTAGGAGTCCTGACTCAGTCTTTAAGAGCTTCCAGAGGTCCAGGATAGTTGACACTGTTGGTGTTTGGGGGGTTACCACCCCTTCAGTTCTTTTGTCCTTTCTCTAACTCTTCCATAGGAATTCCCAATCTCTGTCCAGTGTTTGGCTGTATCTGCATCTGTCTCAGTCACCTGCTGGTAGAGCTTCTCAGAGGACAGCCATGCTAAGATCCTGTCATGCATGTGATTTTGGATCTGGGTTAATTACCTCAGGATGATATTTTCTAGGTCCTCTCATTAGCCTGCAAAATTCATGATGTCCTTGTTTTTAAAGCCTGAATAATATTTCATTGTATAAGTGAACTTTGTTTTCTGTATCAGTTCTTCAATGAGGGACATCTGGGTAGCTTCAGTTTCTAGGTATTGTGAATAAGGCCACTATGAGTATAGTGGGGCATGTGTCCTTGGATATGGAAGAGCATCTTGGGGTATATGCCCAGGAGTGGTATAGCTCAGTCTTAGGGTAAAACTATTTCTAATTTTCTAAGGAACTGTCAGATTTATTTCCAGAGAGGTTGTACAAGTTTGCAATCCCACCAGCAACGGAAGAGTGTTCCCCTTTCTCTAAACCTTTTTAGCATGTGCTGTCAATTGATTTTTTTGAACTTAGATATTCTCATTAATGTAAGGTAGATTCTCAGGGTTGTTTTGATAAATAAATATAAATAAACAAAGAANATTTTCTAAGGAACTGTCAGATTTATTTCCAGAGAGGTTGTACAAGTTTGCAATCCCACCAGCAACGGAAGAGTGTTCCCCTTTCTCTAAACCTTTTTAGCATGTGCTGTCAATTGATTTTTTTGAACTTAGATATTCTCATTAATGTAAGGTAGATTCTCAGGGTTGTTTTGATAAATAAATATAAATAAACAAAGAATAAATAAATATAAAACAATTGCTGTATATTAATAAAAAAGATCTGAGTTCTGGAATGTGGTGATGGCACATACATTAAGTTCTTTCTTTGCTTCATCAGACTTCTACTAGCATTTCTCACAGATAATTTGACTAATTGAAGCTTACATACTTCTGGTATATTCTTTCAGAGATCTTCCATATTTACCAAAATTATTTACTTTTTATTAAACTGAGATTGCAAGTGATATGAGTAATTAAATACATTTTCTGTCCCCTGTCCCTTTTCTTCTCCTCACTCTTCCCAGCTGTCCATCTTACAACCCTTCTTATGTCTCCACTCTCAAGTTGATAGAATATATGAAGATATTTCCTGCTATATTTAAACATATATAGTCCTGGGTGCATTTTGTTGGTGCTGTGGATATGATTTCAAGGCTGAACACCTGAGCACCGCATTGGACAACCACTAAGCGATCACACCCTGAGGAGAAGCTAGTTCTTTTTCTCACAGCTTATTTCTCTTAATATATTTTAATAATCTTTCCAAACCAAAACAATAACATCAAATTCCTTACTTTTAACATGAGTTAAAATAATAACAAACTTGGGAAGTCATTTCTATATTTCATATATACATATAACTTTAGTCTTTAAAACAGCCATTTATTGAACGTAGAATTTTATTATAATTTGTAAGCACTCTAAGAGTAGCTTTAAAAAGAGAAAATATGCTCAAAAATCAATCACAAAACTAACTGACATCTCAAGTCAGAAAATGGGGAACCTGTTCTAATGAACCTCTCATACATTTTTCACTGATTTTATTGAAAGGACTCAGTTGATTTGGAAAAAGGAACACACAGAGAAAAACACATACACACAAATTTTATTTTGAGGAAACAGATTTGTGTTTTGACGTTATAAGAAACATAGCAAAGAGATGCATGCATATGTATTAAAGTATTATAATTCCATTATTATTATTAATTATTATTATTTGCATATTCTCTTTACATCCTGCTCACTGACCCATTCCCATTCACTCCCTCCCAAAACCCTTCCTCCAATCCTTATTCCCCTTCTCCTCTGAGAAGGTGGGAGGCCCGCCCCCCAGATATTCTCCTACCCTGGCACTTCAAGTCTCCATGAAGCTAGGAGTATTCTCTCCACAGAGGCTAGACAAGGCAGCTCAGCTAGAAAAACATATTCCACAGACAGACAAAAGCTTTTGGGTTAGGCTTTACTCCAGTTGTTTGGGACCCACATGAAAACCAAGCTGTCCATTTGCTATATATGAGCAGGGAGGCATAGGTTCAGTCCATGTATGTTCTTTCATTGGTGGTTCTGTCTCTGAGAGGCAAAAGGGTCCAGGTCATTTGACCCTGCTGGTCTTCCTATGGAGTTCTTACTTCCCTAGAGGCCACAATCTTTCCTCCTATTCTCCCATGAGTCCCCAAGCTCCAACCACTGCTTGGCTGTTGGTCTCTGCATCTGTCCGAGTCAGCTGCTGGGTGGATTCTCTCAAAGGACAATATGCTATATACATGTCTGCAAGCAAAACAGAATATCATTAATAGTGTCAAGGATTGGTGCTTACCTTTGGGATGGGTCAAAGTTGAACTGGTTATTGTCCCTTCTTTCAGTCTCTGCTTCACCCCCGTACCTGCATTTCTTATAAAGAGGATACATTTTGGGTCAGAAGTTTTGTGAGTGGGTTAATGTTCCTATAGCTTTGTTGGAGTTCCTCTGTGACCACAGGGGGAGGCCTCTTCAGGTTCCATATCTCCAGTGCTGTGAGTCACAGCTAAGGACACTCCCCCATTCTTGGGTGCCACACTTATTCCAAATCTCTGACTAATCATAGAGATGCCTTCTAACTCCCCATCCCTTGCAGGTCCAAATTTCTATTTATTCTCTTGACCATCCAGCCATGTCACCATCTTTCCCCACACCTGACCCCAATCCCTCCCCAATTTCTCTCCTGATCCCCTCCCCCATCCAGTTCCATCATTTCATCTGCTTACCAATACCATTCCATTTTTCTTCCAGGTCAGATTCTATCATCATTGCTTGTATCCTCATTCCTGTCCATCCTCCATGGGTCTGTGGATTGTAACATGGGCATCTTGTATTTTATAGTTAATATTCACTTATAAGTGAATACATATCACAAATTTGGGACTGGGTTACCTCATTCAGGATGATATTCTCAAGATCTACTCATTTACCTGCAAAATGCATGAACGAGGTCTCTGTTTTTAATAGCTGAATGGTATTCCATTGTGTAGATGTACTACATTTTCCTTATCCACTTGTCAGCTGAGGGATATCTAGGTTGTTTCTAGTTTTAGGCTATTACTAACAAAGCTACAGTGAACATAATTAAGCAAGTGTCATTGTGGGATATGGGACCATCATTTGGGTATATGCCCAGGAGTGGTATAGCTGGGTCTTGTAGTAGAACTACTCCCACTTTTCTGAAAAACCTCCAAATTAATTTTCAAGGTGGTTGGACAAGTTTCCACTTCCACTAGCAATGGAGGACCCTTGCTTGATATCCTCACCAACATGTGCCTCCATTTGAGTTTTTGAACTTAGCCATTCTGACACATGTTAGAGGAATTCTCAGAGTTGTTTAAAAGTGCATTTCCCATATGACGAAGGACTGTGAATATTTCTTTAAGTGCTTCTTGACCATTCAAGATTTCTCTGTTGAGAGTTCTCAGTTTAGCTTTGTAGCCCATATTTAATTCGGTTGTTTGGGTTGTTGGGATTTCACTTCTAGACTTCTTTATGAATTTTGGATATTAGAGCTCTGTCTGATGTAAGGTTGATGAAGATCCTTTCCCAATCTGTACACTATCATTTTGTCCTACTCACAGTGCCATTTACCAAACGTTGATCTTAGAGCCTGAGCCATTGTTGTTTTGTCCAGGAAATTGTCTCCTGTACCAATGTGTTCAAAGGTATTTCACGCTTTTCCTTCTATAAGATTTAGTGTACCAGGGTTTTATGCTGAGGTCCTTGATCTACTTAGAGTTGACTTTGGTGCAAGGTCATAAATAAGGACCAAATTACATTATTTTACTTGCTGACATCCAGTTGGACAAACTCCATTTTTGAAGATGCTTTCCTTTTTTCCATTGTATGGTTTTTGATTCTTTATCATAAACCAAGTGTCCCTAGGTATGTGGGTTTATTTCAGGGTCTTTGATTTGTTCCCATTAATCATCCTTTCTTTTTTCTGTATGAATGAGATGTTATTGCTCTGCAGTGCACCTTGAGATCAGGCATGGTGATTCCTCTCGAGTTTCTTTTATTGTACAGAGTTGTTTTGGCTATCCTGAATTTTTGTTTTTCCACATGAAACTGAGAATTATTCTTTCATGGTATGTATAAATTTGTGTTGTAAATTTGATGGGGATTACACTGAATCTGTAGATTGATTTTGACAAGATGGTCATTTCCACTATGTTAATTTTCTCTATCCATGAGCATGGAAAATTTTTCCATCTTCTGATATCTTCTTCAATTTCTTTCCACAGAGACTTGAAGTTATTGTCATACAGATGTTTCATTTACTTGGTTAGGGTTACAACAAGATATTTTATATCATTCATAACTATTGTAAAGGGTATTGTTTCCCTAATTTCTTTCCAGACCAATTTATCATTTGTGGAAAGGAGAGGTACTGATTTTATTGAGTTAATTTTTTATCTTGCTGCTTTGCTGAAGCTATTTATCAGCTGTGAGAATTCTCTGTTATAATTTTGGGGGTTGCTTTTAGATACTATCATATCATTTACAAATAGCAGTGCTTTGAATTCTTCTTTTCCAATTTTTATCTTCTTGATCTCCATCAGTCTTATTGCACCGGCTAGAACTTAAAATACTATATTGACTAGACAGGGCGGGAGCAGGCAGGCTTGCCACTGATTTTAGTGGAATTTCCTTAAAGTTTCACTCCATTTAGCTTGATATTATCTATAATCTTGCTATGTATTGCCTTGCTTATGTTTAGGTATGTGCCTTGTGACACTGATCTCTCTATTACTTTCAACATGAAGAAGTGTTCTATTTTTGCAAAAGCTTTTTTAGCATCTAATGAGATGATCATGTAATATTTTTCTTCCAGTTTTTTAAATAAGGTTTACTTTTTATATAGATGGATTTCACTATATTGAACCATCCTTAGATCCCTGGGATGAAGCCTACTTGATCATGATGGATGATATTTTTGTGATCCTGGATGCAGTTTGTGAGTATTTATTTTATTGAGTGTGTTTGCATTTATGTTAATCAGCAAAATTGGTCTGAAGTTCTCTTTCTTTGTTGAGTCTTTATCAGGGTGACTATGATTCATAGAACGAGTTTGACAGTGTTTCCTCTGTTTCTATTTTGTGGAATAATTTGAGAAATATTGCTATGAGAACTTACTTGAATGTCTAGTAGAATTCTGCACTAAAACCATCTGACTCTGATGTTTTGTTTGCTTGTTTTGTTTTTTGGATTTTGTTTGTTTGTTTGTTTGTATGTTTGTTATTGTTTTTTGTTTGGTTAGTTTGGTTTGGTTTTGAGGAGAGACTTTTAATGACTCCTTCTTTTTCTTTAGGGGCTATTTAGGACTGTTTGAATAGGTCACCTGATCTTCAATCTTCATTTAACTTTCATAAATGGTGTCTGTCTAGAAAATTGGGAGTGACATTAATTTAAGAGTTTCCAATTTTGTGAAGTACATTCTTTGAAGTATGACAGTAAATTCTTTGAATTTCTTCAGTGGCTGTTGTTATGTATCCATGTTCACTTCCGATTTTGTGTGTTTGGATACTTTCTCTCCATCTTTTGTTTAGTTTAGCTAATGGTTTGTCTTTCTTGTTGATTTCCTCAAAAAATCCAGGTCTTGGTTTTGTTGATTCTTTGTATTGTTTTCTTTGTTTCTAATTGATTCATATTAACCTGAGTTTAATTACATACTGCATTCTACTGTTCTTTGTTGTGCCTGCTGTTGCTGTTGCTCTTGCTGCTGCTGCTGCTTCTTCTTCTTCTCCTCCTCCTTCTTCCTAGAGCTTTCAAGCATACTTTTAAATTGTTGGTATGAGAACTTTCTAATTTCTTTACAGAGGCACTTAGTGGGTTCACTGTGTCCCAGAAATTTGGAAATGCTTTGCCTTCATTTTAATTGAATTCTAGAAAGCCTCTGTTGGGTTTAATTCGGACAGGTCTTTGTTTCCTACCTGCCCTTTTCTCCTTGCCACTTTTAATATTCTTTCTTTATTCTGTAGATTTTGTGTTTTGATTTTTATGTGGCAGGAGGATTCTTTTCTCTTATAGTTGGTATTCTATAAGCCTCCTCTATATTTATAGTCATCTTTTTCTTGAAATTGGTAATATTTTCTTCTATGATTTTGTTGAAAATATTTTCTGGGCCTTTGAGTTGGGACTCCTTACCTAACTCTATTTCTTTTATTCTTATGTTTGGACTTCTTATGGTATCCCAGGTTTCCTGGATATTTTGTGTCAGGAATTTTTTAGCTTTAACATTTTCTCTGACAAATGTATTAATTTCTTCTACTGTAGTTTCTATGCTTAAGATTCTTTCTTCCATTTCTCAAATTCTGTTGGTGATATTTGCATCTGTTCTTCCTGTTTTTTCCCTCTGTTTTCCACCCCCAAGATTCCCTCAGTTTGTGTTTTCTTTATTGTTTCTATTTTAACTTTCAGGCTTACACAGTTTTATTTATTTCCTTCACCAATTTAATTATATTTTCCTGTATATCTTTAAGAGATCTGTTTCCTCTTTAAAGACCTCTACTGGTTTGTATTTTCTTGTATTTCTTTAAGGGATTTACTTATTTCCCTTTGAAAGGACTATATCCTCTCTATAAGACAGGATTTAAGGTCATTTCCTTGTTCTTTCATTGTTTTACAATATCCAGGGCTTGTTGTGATAGCTGTGTTCTGAAGATGTCAAATTGCCCCCCACTTTTGTTGATTGCAGTCTTTCTAGAGTCATCTGCCATCTGGAGGGCTTTGATCCCTGGATGTCCCTGGCAGAGGGTTGAGGTATGGAGGAATGACCCTGTTATGGCAGATCTCTGATAGGTATCCTTGGGCCTTTATGTTTCAGGAGATGCAGATCTGATGAAGGTAGGTAGAGACGTGGCAGGAATTTCAAGGTCCAACTGAGCTAGGAGGTTTCTCAAGATAGCTTGGTGTGCCCAGAGGACACACTGAGCAGGGAAGATGGGTTGGGGAAGGGAAGCTTACCTATATGGTTCAGGCTTAGCAGGTCTGATGAAGGTGATCCAAGAGGTAGGTGGAGAATGGAGTCACCCCTGAGATAGCAAGCTGCTATCTGGCCTGCAGCATTGCTTGCTCCAGAGGACTCATCAAACAGGGAAAATGGATAGGGAAGGGGAAGCTTACCTTTATGGTTTAGGATGCACAAGTCTGATGAAGTTGGTCAGATATGTCAGAGGTGAATGCAAGTATTATACTTTATTAACCAAAACAATATACAAGTCAGGTGTGACGGCATGAGCTTTAAGCACTCCACCAGTAGGAGCAGGGACATTTCTCATAGTTTGAGGTCAGCCTGATCTATGTAACAGGCTATAGACAAATCATGGATAGTAAGATTCTATCTCAAAATATGTTTTACCCAAAATTTTAAAAAGTGAAAAAGTCATTAAATATACACACATATACATTTCATGTATCCAAATATTTATTTATATAAAATACAACCATATCCTCACTTGGGCACTTCAGCTTGTTGAACATTTTGAGTTCTGTAGACTATATCTTGGGTATTCTGTGCCTTTTTTTGTTTAACATCTATTCATTAGTGAGTATATACCATGCATGTGTGGGTCTGAGTTACCACACACAGGATGATATTTTCTATTTATATCCGTTTTCCTGCAAAACTCAGGATGTCCTCGTTCTTAATAGCCGAGTAGTATTCCATTGTATAAATGAACCCCATTTTCTGTATCCATTCTTCTGTTGTGGGACATCTTGGTTGTTTCCAGCTTCTGGCTATCACAAATAAGGCCACTGTGAACATAGTGGATCACATGCCCTTGTGGCATAGTGGAGCATGTTTTGGGTATATTCCCAAGAGTGGTATAGCTGGGTTTTCAGGTAGATCTATTTCCACTTTTCTGAGGAACCTCCAGACTGATTTCCAGAGTGGTTGTACCAGTTTGCAATCCCACCAGCAATAGAGGAGTGTTCCTTTTTCTCCACATCCTCTCCAACATGTGTTGTCACCTAAGGTTTTGATCTTAGCCATTCTGATTGGTGTAAGGTAGAATCTCAGGGTTGTTTTGATTTACATTTCTCTGACCACTAAGGACTTTGAACAATTCTTTAGGTGCTTCACAGCCATTCGAGGTTGGTCAGTTGTGAAATCATGGTGTAGTTCTATTCCTCATTTTTTGATTGGGATGTTTGTTTTTATGGTGATTAGCTTCTTGAGTTGTTTATATATTTGAGATACTAGCTGTCTATCAGATGTGGAGTTAGTGAAGATTTTTTCACAATCTGTAGGTTGCTGATTTGTATTATTGACTATGTCCTTTGCCTTAAAGATGCTTTCCAGTTTCATGAGGTCCCGTTTATCAATTCTTGGAGTTCTGTTTAGGAAATTTCCCTCTGTGCCAGTGAGTTCAAGGCTTTTTCGCACTTTCTTTTCTATTAGATCCAGTGTATCTGTTTTTATGTTGAGGTCCTTGATCCACTTGGACTTGAGCTTTGTGAAAGTTGGCAAATATGGGTCTACTTTCATATTTTTACCAATAGCCAGCCAGTTAGACCAGGACCATTTGTTGAAAATGCTTTCTTTTTTCTATTATCTATTTTTGGCTTCTTTGTCAAAGATCAAGTGTCTGTAAGTATGGTTTTATTTCTGGGTCTTCAATTCTACTCCATTGATCAGCTTATCTGTCTCTGTACCAGTACCATGCAGTTTTTATCACTATTGCTCTGTAGTAAAGCTTGAGATCAGGGATGGTGATTCCCCCAGCTGTTCTTTTTTGTTAAGAATTGTATCTGCAATTATGNTTTTTTTTTTTTTTTTTGCCTTTCCAAATGAATTTGATAATTGCTCTTTCCATGTCTTTGAAGAATTGCATTGGGATTTTGATGGGGGTTGCATTAAATCTATAGATTGCCTTTGATAGGATGGCCATACTTGGGAGGGAGAAGAAAGCAATCACAAGTAGGCAGGGAAGTAGGAATCAAGAAGGGAGGGAAAGACCTGGGAGGGAAAGTGGACATGAGAGAGGAGGGAGTGAGGGAGAAGAGGTGAAACTGATCTGGTATTGAGTGAGAAAAAAGGATTGAAGCCCCAAGGGCCAGCAGAAAAAATGGAAACAGGCAATCTCGGCCCTCTAGAATGCACCAGAGACCTGGGAGGTGAGAGACTCTCAAAACTCAAAGGGAAGGAGGGACCTTAAATGAAATGCCCTACAGTAGGGAACTTATAGAGCCCACCTCCAGCAGGAAGACAGGGCATCAAGTGAGGGAGGGGTATATCCCACAGTCACAACTCTAACCTATAATTGTTCCTGTTTGAAAGAATTACAGGGATGGAAATGGAGAGGAACCTTCTGAAAAGAAGGTCCAGCAACAGGCCCAACGTGGGATACAGCTCAAGGGGATGTCTGAAGGCCTGACACTATTACTAAGGCTATCAAAAGCTCACCAAAAGGGACCTAGCACGACCGCACTCCAGAAGACTCAATAAGCAGGTAAAAAAGTCAGATGCAGATATTTTCATCCAACCAATGGACAGAAGCAGATATCCCCTGTTATTTGCCTTTCATCATAAGCAAGGTTGTAAACCCCTAGTCTATATGCTGCATGAGGCAAGGTGTTAAATAAGATGCCACTATGCCATCCAATTTAGCCATATTTAGCAGAGTTAACTGAGCCCCTGACAGCAATGTAATATGCTTAAACAGCTTTGGAGGTTATTTCACAGATGTCTACTAGTGTTCCTCTTTGTGGTGATTAGTAAATATTTTCTTAGAAAAAAATTCTATAGTAAAACACAATGCATACTCTTAAGAAAAAGTCAAATTGTTTTTTTGTTGTTGTTGTTGTTGTTGTTGTTTTTCTTTTTCACCTTGCACACAATTATCTGCTAAGCACTGCTTTTTTTTTCCTGTTATTTCACCGTTTTAACCTGAAAGCAGATGAAGATTGTTTGCTTGTACTGAAGGGATATGATATATTGTGTCTGAATGAAACAGAGGGACATCACTTCCTTATAACAAAGATCAGCTCTCCAAATGACTCAGAGCAACTAAAGTTGTAAGGCAGAGAAAAAGAGTTCAATCTTTGAAGAAATAAATTGCTAACACTTGCTCTGGCCTAACCTGATACTATCAGAAACATTAAGTAGTTGGTGATCATTATAATTTAAGATTGAGGTCTTGATCAAAGCAATTCTGCCAGTGATACTTAGGTTGAACATCAGAAGAGTTTAGTAACTTGGTTCCTCCATACCCTCCCTCCCTTATAGAAAGGGAATTGATAGCCTAGTACCTTGATTTATATACATCACACACACACACACACACACACACACACACACACACACACACACTTTCAAACAATGCCTGTAGCAATCTCACCACCTCTACCTACATCAGGCTATCCACAATACTATCTTTGAAGAGAAGCATGAGTTTCTGTGCCTCTAACAGCAATCAGATTTAGATGGTTTCTATTTATGTATATTCATCTTGTATCTGGTATGAAGAATTGAATTGCCAATATGTCATGAATGAGGTTTGGGTGCATGATCAGTAAGCAAAACTCTGTTCTCTAGTAATTCTTTAAGGATTCTTGTCTATTTACCATTCCATGCCAGCATGTAATTGGGTGTGCATATGATTAAAATTAAATGTGTTGTGGAAAGACACATGCAAAGTAGAGGCATAATTACACAACTTAATCTATCAATCAAAACAGATAACCAACTAAATTATGCTCTTTAGTCAACACAGACTCTCTCTGTAACTGTATAAAGAGATCTGAATGTGGCTTCACTCTCTGGGACAACTGTGTTAATAGTGTATTGGTATTTAATCATTATTATCTCTGCTCCTGATAAAATCATCTTATTTCTTTTGATAGTCTTTGTTGTTGTTGTTGTTTTTCGAGACAGGGTTTCTCTGTATAGCCCTGGCCATCCTGGAACTCACTTTGTAGACCAGGCTAGACTCAAACTCAGAAATCTGCCTGCCTCTGCCTCCAGAGTGCTGGGATTAAAGGTGTGCACCACCACGCCTGGCTTGATAGTCTTTTTTGTAAATTCTTATTTTTAGTTTTCTTTGATAAAAGACCCAGAATGAGGAAATGCCTGTCTGGAAACAATGCCACTAAGCATGGCATATCTGACCTGAAAAAACAAACAAACAAACAAACAAACAAAACTACTGAAAATGGCACTGAGAGCTGGAAACGTGTTCTTCCAAGTCTGAATAATAGTTGTTTTCTCATTTAAATTTTTGATACACAAATAAGCACAGTAGCATACTATCTATCCTGTCCCTTTCTCAGATACCTGACTCTTGATTTTCTCATATTAACCACTCCAATTAACCTGGGCCACATGTATTATCACCATTTTGGTTGGCTGTGACATTTTATCTTCTGGCTAATACTTAGCCATTGCCATCACAGAACTCTAAAAATCTATGAGTGAGTGTTCTTATTCTACATAAGAAATGTCCATTAAGAGTAGATTATTTAAAAAAACACAACTGGTAAATATTTTGCCTTGAACTGCTGTGTATACTGAGATGCATGACTTTCTACAGTTTTCCATGTGTTCTTCACTTTCCTCTCTATTTGAATCTTACTAACTGCCTGGTTGCTACCTACTGACAAAGCCATAGCTGCTTACTTCTCATGGGAAATAGTTTCTTGTTTTAAACTCACATCTATTTTTTTGGCCTCTCCTATGTCATGATGCATGTCATAAACAAATGGCTCACCATAAGTATTTACATAACTAAGAAATATTTTCAAGTTTCAAACTACTAAGTCTTCCAAATAGGCTTCATATAAGAAAGATTGCCTAATAATTTTGCTTAGTTCTGATGGAATTATTGAATAATTCAACTAAGATATTATTTAAAGCAAAACTCCTGAAAGGAGACTAGGTAACTAACTTGTTGATTCATTGGTCTATAGTTTCTTATTTCTGCATATGAAAATAGTAAGGCAAGAACAAGGCATTTTCTAATCTCTGTAGGGAGATTCTTTTTCAAAAGATGTCACCTAAGGCATCAACAACTAGAGCACTCTGTCTTCTTGTGTGGTCAGATTGCCTTGTGATAATTTCATTGCTGCAGAAGCAATAATCACTCAAGACTTTTTTCCTCTGAGAAACTACATGCAAGTCTGTGGAATGTATCTCTTCACAAGCAACAAAAGACCTCAGTGTGACTTATTCAGAATCCCTGTGTTCTAGAAAGCTATGTTTCCCCTAAACAAATAATTATCCTATTTATAACCAGTGGATTATATATCTTAAACTATCATTTATAAACATTATCCTATAAACTATGAGTATTTTTACCACACAGTAACTGAGAAGAAATGACTTAAGGGAAGGAAGGCTTATTTTGGTTAATGATTGAAGAGAACATAGTCCACCATGACAGGGAAGAAATGTCGGCATAGCAGCAAACATGGAAGATCAAGTGTTTACATTAGTCAGGAAGCAGAGAATGATGAATACCCATCCTTACCTACTTAGCTTTCTCCACTTTATGCTGTTTATTATTCCAAATTCTGGAATGATACTCCCTACATTTAGAGTTTATTTTCAAACACCAATTAACTTTAACTAGAAAATTCCTCTGACATGGCTAGAGATTTTTTCCCCAAGGTTATTCTAGAGCAGTGATTCTTAACCTGTGGTTTGTGAAACTTCAGAATTTGAATGACTCTTTCACAGTGGTCACCTCAGACCATCAGAACACACAGATATTTACAACATAAGTTTGTGGTTGGTGGTCACCATAACATGAGGAACTGCAAGGTTGAGATCCACTGGTCTACATGCTGTCAAGTTGACAAATAATACAAGTCATCATAGTTAGCCTGATTCCTCTTCAAATATAGATATCTAATGCTCCAACCTCAGGTATCCTAACAAAATACAGAACAGAAATTATAATTCAACCTCTTAAGATGGTCATACTGAAGGTGACTTTCACCATACACTTGATTGTATATGTCTTATTCAATATATAGAATGCTTGGTATCCATTATAATATTCTTGCTGTTATAGAGTTCTCTATTAATCACTATAGAAAACTTGTACTAAATGTTGGCAAATTGTAGCTATTAAAAATCATTAACTGCATATATCTTATGCAGTTAGATGACTAAGACTCTAAAGAAATCTATTGCCTTCCAAATAGAAAGACAGTATTATCTCCATTTTTAAACGACGAATCTGAGGTCTAAGACCAAGTACCTTCCTCTCCTGGATGTGGCTTTGGTTTAAGCTGAAGCGTTCCTCATAGGTTACTGTTCTGAGAATGCTGATTCCTTTGCTGTATTTGGGAGGCTGCTGAAACTTTAGAAAATGGTGTTTAGCTGAAGGAAGTAGGTCACCACCGATTGTCTTTAAGTATTTTACCTAGCCCCATCTCCTAACCCGACATTCACCTTCCTGTTTTACTATGTTTGGATATAATCCAAAACAGTTTCCCCTGCTATGATTCTTCCTTCCATGAAGGGTTGACAACTTTGGAAAGACTATCTGAAATAGTAATAGATTACCCTTTAAATGACACTGTTGGTCACAGACATTTCAAAGTAACTCCTATAAAGGTGAGCCAAGGAATGTGGGAATATTGAAGTGAATTTATCTTTTTGACCTTTTTTACATTAAAATCAACAGAATGAGAGCTAAGATACAAGAATGTATTGTAAGGGGTGTTTTTAAGTGTCAGTTCCCTTGTTTTTTCCTATTTTGCTTTTTCTTTATGTGATATTATTTCAAGTTGTAGGAACTAAATATAGAGACATACACTGGGCCAAATTCCCTATAGAAAGAAACCACTCCAATAAAAATATCAAGTTTGAAGAAAGAAATAGGCATTATGTTGCATATCTAGAATCATAGCATTTGTGAGGTTGAGATAGAGTAATTTCACATTTAAGGCCAATATAAACTAGTTAGTAGTTGCAGACTAGACTAGCATACATAGAAATACTCTGATGTGGAAAAACAAAGAAAGGGAATCATACAAACAAAAGAAGTAAGTATGCTTGGAAGTTGGTTATACACCATTAGCAATATTAGAAACTTAGCAAGACATCCTTCTAACCACCATTCTTAGAAAAGCAAGTTAAATGGAGAAATTTAAATATCTCATCATTCATAAGAACACCATCCATATTGCTAAACTACATGAACATGAGGGTAATTAAAATTCCATTCATCTCTCATTCCTGTTCAGATGCATACAGCACTCTAATGATTATATGGTTTTCAAGAGATAAAATGATGAAATCTCACATGTTAAACACTGATTAACAATTATGTGTCAGATACTAAATCTGAAAACTGGAACTCTGATTTTCCACTTCAGTGATATATATTTGTTTAGTACAAGTTTGCCATAAGAAACCTATCTGGAAAGTTTAGTTTATTGACTTTGTACGATATAAAGAAATTGTTGCAATTAGAAAGCTCACATGAGTTTAATTAATAACTACATCATAAAATTTCCATCAATAATGAAAATCTTCCCAAAATTGTATATCCTACCTCCACTTATTTTATATAATTTTTGAGCACCTCATAGGCTTTATTCAAGATGCTAAAATAGTCTTACTTATTTAAGCTTTATATGAGTCTTAGCTGAAAGGTGCTTTGATACCTACATTGTAAATTAAGAAATCAAACAGTAGACAAATTAGAAGGCAAATATATTGTGGGTTAATATACATATTTTACAGTCTCATCAATGATATCATTTTAGTTCACTTCATTTGACTACTTCATTATCTTTGTATTTTGCCTCTTCTAACAAAGGCATCCTTTATAAGAGTTTTTCACTTACTTTTTTCTACTGATTTATGATTGATCTCCCTTGTTATCCCAGAAGTTTCCATGCCAATATTTACAGTGTTTAAAGAATAAATTAATAAGCCCTGATATTATCATATAAGCCTCAGCTTTAGAATTAAATACATTAGCAAATACTAGTTGACATTGATGATAGGCTTGTAAATTTCTATGAGGAGATAAAGGAGAGCTGAAGAGTTTATGTAAAATGTAAGTGCTGTTATGGTGATGTCAGATTCTTGTGCAGTGCTTGGCCATCCTCAATTATAAATTTCTCTGTAAGTGTGTAGGGCTTACAAATCACATCTAACTTCTCAGTACAAGTTGCACATTATGAAATGTGTGACCAGAGCTCTAATTCAACATAAAATCGGTTCACAATTTAGCTATATTTATCCTATTTATCTTTAACTTAAGAGATAGCAAGGAGTTAGGAAACAGTAAATTCTTATTTCTTTAGTAGTATCTCAATGATTGTTATTGAGCAAATATTACAGTTTCATTCTTAAACTTTATTAGAGAGATGAATATTTGTAATTGAATTTTAATGGTTTAATGTAAAACACATACAAAATAGGATTAAAACTGTGATATAGATGGTAGCCATGGCAAAGAACAGTACACGATTTGATGATAAGAATTTGTTCATTTAACATGTGAATATTTGATATGCCTAGTTTGAGTCAAATTTTAAAATGTGACACTGGAGCATGCCCTAGAATTCAGATGAGCTTCCAAGGTGACATGTACCTGTAAGTAAAATAAAGATGAGTAAACAAATATTTAAAACTTAGTGATGGTCTATGTAACTAGATATGGGGTCTAAGGCTCTGCCTACCACATGTACAATGTTCTACATTTAAGTTCCATTACTACATTTAAAAAAAGTAAAACCACATATCAGTGAGTACATGTTATGTGAGTTCTTTTGTGAATGGGTTACTTCACTCAGGATGATGGCCTCCAGATCCATCCATTTGCCTAGGAATTTCATATATTTATTGTTTTTAATAGCTGAGTAGTACTCCATTGTGTAAATATACCAAATTTTTTGTATCCATTCCTCTGTTGAGGGACATCTGGGTTCTTTNGAGGATGGCCTAGTTGGCCATCAGTGGGAAGAGAGGCCCCTTGGTTATGCAGACTTTATATGCCCCAATACAGGGGAACGCCGGGGGCCAGGGGGTGGGAGCGGGTGGGTAGGGTAGCAGGGCCGGGAGGGGGGAGGATATAGGGAACTTTCTGGATAACACTTGAAATGTAAATGAAGAAAATATCTAATAAAAGTTGGAAAAAAAAAAAGTAAAACCAATGAAAGGAGCTTTCATATTTAAGAGACTCATCTCACTGTGCATACTCTGTGGCAATTTAGGAAAATTCCTAACCTCTCTTATTTGCTTGTTAACTTATATTTATTGCTATTGTTGATATTGCTGGTGTAGTAAATTATATACTGATGTTCAAATCCATGTGTTCCTAATCTCGAAAACTTATTATTGCCCCTTTACTGAGAGAAAAATATTTTGTACATGTAATTCCAAGTCTTGAGGATGTATTAACTTAAATTATTGAGGTGGGTCACAAATTTAATGACAACTGTGACACAAATAAGACAAATGGAAATGACAAGATTGGACATAAATCCCACAGTGCTTCCAATCACCAGCTGGAAAGTGCAAAGCACCCAATCCTCTCTCGGTTCTCAAAAAAGGAGTGTAACACTGCTGATTCCTTATGGAACAAAGATCAAAGAAAGTCAATTCTTATTGCTTTAAATCAGATAGTTGTTGATTATAATTTTATTCACCCCCTAGAAACTAATAGTAAAGTGTTCAGAGCATTTCCTAGTGCATGATAATGCCTCACAGTTATGATTATATTATGATTCAATTAGTCATAAGTAAGATGATGAGGGTGGTTATTAAGATGATTATAAAAATTCTCATGTATAAATGAACAGATTTAGTTCTCATTAAGTATGCAGGACTCTATGGGAAATCTGTTTTAGACTGTTTTGACAGGCTCATACTATACATTTTAAATAATTTCCCTTTGTGTTCCTTCTTATTCTTCTGACAACTTGGTCTGTGACTTTTTTTTATTTATACACACACACAATTTTTCCTTCTAAATATAAAATTTTGAATTTTTAGAAAATATCGAGAAAAAGATACAGGGTTATGCTGAAAAGTATTTAGTAATCCTTTTCCTTCTATCTGTCTCACTCATCTTTGCAATGAGGGACTTATTGCATATTCTAATGACATGGTATCTTTGGAAGGTCTGGTCTTTTCTAAAGGAAAGAGCAGTGGATGTGGATGTGAGAACATCAAAAGCCTAATTTTGAATGTGAATAATAGTACATGGATGGAGACAAGGACAAGCACAACATTGGCATATGTAATTCAGTCTGTCAGAGAGTAGGAATTGGTTTGTTCAAAGCCCAGAGTTAATTTTAAATATAATTAACCTTATTTTCTTTGGACTCATGGAAAGCCTTCAAGGTTGACATTGATTCAGTTTGCAATGAGTAATAAGACAGATGCTCTGGTATGAAGGCCATTGATGGTTTACATTATGATTAGTTTATTTATACTTAAACCATGCTCAAGATCTGTGGATGAAAAAGTTCAAAGCTGCTATCAAATCTTTTAACTTTAAAGCTTACATAATTATAACATTTTGCTAGTTCAAGTCTCAAATAGCAGAATGATTGAAGTAAATTCTTCATTCATCATTAGTATTTTAATAGATCTTTTCTTATTATAGATTCTTCTCTCATGCATTATATATTTACCATAGCCTCTTCCCCTTTACTCCTCCCAGCAACCTCCAGCTCCTCTCACATTCACATCCACTGCTCTTTCCTTTTTCTTTATAAAAGACCAGACCTTCCAAAGATACCATGTCATTAGAATATGCAATAAGACCATCAGTTTTTTGGTTAATGGTAACGATGAGTGAGACAAACAGGTAGGAGGAAAAAGATCCCAAAACAGTCAAAAGAGTCAATGACACCCCCACTCTCAATGTTAGGAGTCCAACAACAAAGAAAAAAAACATACTAAACAACCCCATCATGTATGCACAGGACCTAGAGCAGACCAATGCAGGCTCTGTGGTTACCTCTTCAGTTTTATGAGACCTGTTAGTTGATTCTGTGTGCTATGTTCTCCTCGTGTCCTTAACCCATACCCTCCTACAATAACTCCTCTCCATCTTCCACAGGTCCCTGAGCTCTGACCAATCCTTGACTGTGACTCTTTGAATATACCCTCAGCAGCATCCAGAGAAAGCCTCTCCAATAATGATTTGCTTAGCACCAATTTATGAGTAGAGCAGAGTATGTATTACAAGAAATCATTTCACTGATTTTTTTCCAACTTTTATTAGATATTTTCTTCATTTACATTTCAAGTGTTATCCAGAAAGTTCCCTATACCCTCCCCCCTCCCGGCCCTGCTCCCCTACCCATCCGCTCCCACTTCTTGACCCTGGCGTTCCCCTGTATTGGGGCATATAAAGTCTGCATGACCAAGGGGCCTTTCTTCCCACTGATGGCCAACTAGGCCATCCTCTTCTATATATGCAGCTAGAGACATGAGCTCAGGGGGTACTAGTCAGTTCATGGTTATTCTTCCACCTAGAGGGTTGAAGACCCCTTCAGCTCCTTGGGTACTTTCTCTAGCTCCTTCTTCCTTGGGAACCCTGTGTTCCATCTAATAGCTGACTGTGAGCTTCCACCTCCATGTTTGCCAGGCATTAGTATAGTTTCCCCCGAGACATGTTTGATTCTATCCTGGCACTCAGGGTTATCCAGATTCCAGTTCCTGGCCACCTAGAAATTCTCCGACTCAGACAACCTCTTATGCATTGGAGCCTCAAGTTAAAACAGTTATTGTTTGGTCACTTCCACAAGTTCTAAGCCACCATTTTTCCAGCATATATTGCAGGCAGGACAGGCTGTGGGTCAAAGTTTTTATGGCTGGGTTGATGTATAAACCCATCATTTGAATCCTAGCTTTGTTACAGAAGATGGCCTGTTAAAGCTTTCTCTCATCCATTACTAGGAGTCCTTGCTACATCTTTGCTTGTAATAGTACATTAAGCAGTGATGGTAAAGCTTCAAATATACTATAACAGTGGACAACACCAGTCCAAAGTAATCCTTTTCAGCCAGATACCTCTTAACATTCAAGCCCTTACAGTAAATGGTGACTGTCATATTTGCCATTAGTGATAATTCACTTTTATCTTTTTACAATGAAAGCATTGGTTTAAAATTGAGTTGCTTTGCATAAGACAATTGCGTGCATTTTATAATAGACTGAATGACAGCAAGGATCAAATCACACAAGTCACTGTATGAACAATAAAATAGGGTATAAAATATGACTAGTCACAATGTAGAAATTTTATAGCTTAAAATAATTATTATAATCATAAAACATCATTGTAAATTTGATGAACAGTTTCTATAAAGAGATTTTGATGGTTAATAATTGTCATAACTAATGTTGGATAACAATACATGTCTGTAGTATAGTGAAAAGTTTCAAAATTATATACCTCAATCATATTGTTATTAAAATTTCACAGAAAAGAGTAGTAATAAAGATAATTAAAATATTTTAGATGAAGAAATGTTTGCTTCTATGTTTGATGCAGTCAATAGAATCATATAGTCTACCCCATATAACCATCCATAAATATATACAAACTCTGTCAGCTAGTAATGAATCGCTGGTGGACTAAGACTGGCATCCCTGTGAACACATGCTGTATTTCAGGTAAGCTCTTGATTGTCTCTGCATGAAGATAACTATAATGCAGCACTTATGCACAGCTGAATCTGGAGCTGCATAAGGCACAAGCTACAATTCAAAAATTTAAAATTATCCATATCCCCAGCTCCAGAAAAATAAAAGAACAAACAAAACAAATAAGCAACAGCATAAAAACAAACAAAAACCCTCTTGAGCATTGTTGGTGGGAATATCAATTAGAGCAGGCATTGTGAAAAACACTGTGGAGGATGCTCCAAACTTAGTAAAGTTTGGATCACTTGAGAAATGTATTCCAGTTGCAGTCTTGCCAGGTAAACGTTACACATTAGTTCACAAGTATATAGTAGCAATGTTTATAACAAGATGAGACATATTTACCAACAATATTAGAATGTCATCCTTATTGCTTGTCAAGAGCATCCTGTCTTGTCTAGGTTAAATACAAAGATTTTTATCTTCCTATACAGATGTAGTGCTATTTCTAAAATTTTCTTCCTATTATTATTATTATTATTATTATTATTAGTAGTAGTAGTAGTAGTAGTAGTAGTAGTAGTAGTAGTAGTATTTGCAGATTGTCCTAGTTTAGTTTACAATCAAATTTTCATTAAGGATATGGAAAAATCAAAATATATAATTTTGGGATCCAAAAAGAATATGAGTTTATATATTGATTAACATGGCTTGAATTAAAAGTCATCAGGAGATTTTATTTTATTGTAGTTTTCCATGGCATCCCCTAACTGAATGTGAGATGCACAATCACATCATCAAATGATTGATGTTGATTTATTTAATTTCACCTTAAAGGTATAGAAGAGCAAAGTTCTGTAGAAGGTAGTATGCAAATGGCCATGAATCTTCAACACTTAGCACCATAAATAAGGAAGAAACTCAGAGTTATATGTAGCTGGTGATGTAAGAAACTGACATGTTTCTAAGCTCCTTTCATTCCAGTTGCACTTTATGACTTATATTATTAAGAACCACTATTTGTGGGATTAAAATTAAGCTGAAATTCATATAGCTTGTTATAAAATGTTAGGATACTCTAAACTCATTAGTTAAAGTTTCTGGACGCAATTTTCTGGAATTTGAATCAATAAAGCATCGAATAAAGAATGGATAGTGTTCAACTTTTTTAAGGGTGTGGACAGATGTGTCAATATAAGAATTTCCAAAAAGCTCTCACTTTGATAAATATTTCACCATTTCTGCTTGAATTTTAATACTTGCATGTCAGAAAAACTATTATAGAATTATTTTTAGCAGCAAAATTTGGACTTTCTAAAGAAGGAAAGAAAGACACATTCTGTAGGTTTTAACCTGAACAAATATAATGAGAGAGATGCCAGGATAATTATATTAGAAGAATACTAGTTATGGGATAGTCTCTAGAACATGCCACAACAAAGGATGGCTTTACTTCCTTACCCTCAAGTTAGAGCCCTCAATTCCTTGAAGGTTTCTATACATTCTTCGTACTTATTCCTTGATAATCTGATTGCAAGCATTTATACATACAAATTTAACATGCTATGAATGTTGCTGTATATGGTTATTTTGAATATTATTTTCCAACTTATTTTGGTACAATATGTCTTGAACATACTCACCTCTAATTTCTCACAAATCTACTTACCTCTTGGTATCTTCCATTTAGATTTTTTTTTTGAAACAATACTGCAGCAGTCATCTTGGCCCTCAGGCTCTTTCAACCTTTCTGACTGACCTTCCATGAGGTTCCTAGAGCCTTGGATAAAGAGCCTATACTGTAATTGTCGTAACTGGGAGCAGATATCTCAAGAAGAGTTCATCTCTGCAAATTGGCAAGTTGTGAATTTCAATAATGATCTCTCTCTACTTCAAGAAGAAGCGTCTTTGATGGTGGTAAAACCAACACTTAACTGTGATGTAAGAATAAATATTTAGAATATAGTTAGAGATTATACTAGTTTAGAAAAATGTCATTAGCAAGTTCTATGCTAAGTTTTATCAGCTTACCAAACTGAAGTAGTTGGCTAAACTTAAAGTGTTAGGCATGAAGCCCTTAATATTGACTATTGAGTATAACCAAGTGGAGTTTGAGTATTGCTATTGAACTTTTCTGTGCTTGTCATTGTTGTTATCCATTACAGCTGGAGAGGAGTATTGGTTTTCTCCAATGATAGCTTGCAGGAAATCTTTAGAAACCATGCAATATAGTCCTCAGTGAGGAGCCTTCCAGTTCAGGAGTCCAGAATAACTCTTCCAAATCCGGTGTGTCTGAAGAATGTGGTATCTTTTCAATGGCTCCTACTTTATTTTCCTAAAAGGCACCAAGAACAAAAGGAATGCTGCATACTCTTTTAGAGGTCTCTATTAATCTGCTGACCCATAACTTAAAAGGAGACTTCCCATGTTTACATGGCACTGAATTATTTGTTAGATAGGGGGAGAAAGAATTTTGGCAAGGAGAATTTTTACTCCAATTGCCACAACTTTAACTCTCAAACAATCCAGGCAGATATTCCCTGGTAACCCAGGGTCTGCTCCTACCAGGGTAACAAGTAGACTGACTGCAGATCTCTACCTCTTCTGCTCTCCTAGATCCAATTCTCGGAGTCTTGTCCTAAGGTCTGAAGGAGAAAATCTGCTGTGATCCCCCTTTTTTCTCAGACACTTTCCACAATGGATCACAAAAAATTTCTCAAACATCCCTTCCCACAAGTCACTCCATTATCCCAGCCTCTAACACTGGGAACATACCATGTGAGAAAAGAAAAGATACAGGTCCACAGAGAATTACCTACTATGCAGCACACAGTCACCAAACTCTCCTAAAGTCTAGGGAGAAAGCAAAATCAAGGAGCAAAACACTCACCCAATACAGATGAAAACAGATACCATCACTCAGACCTATAAAGGTCTCAATCCCAGACATCAGTGTAAATAACAGCCAGGACATTAGGTTTCCACTGGAGCCAAACAACCTTACCAGAGCAAACATTGAATATTCCAACAGAGAGGAGCCCAAGAAAAGGATCTTAAAGTAGCTCATATGAACATGATAGAAGCTCTTTAAGAGGAAATGAAGAAAACCCTTAAAATACTCCAGGGGGGGAGCACAATGGTAGGACCAGAAAATGGCCATAGAAGCAATAATAAAAAAAAAAAAAACACAGGCTGAGAAAATTTTGAAAATGAAAAATTTAGGAATGCAAACAGGACCTATAAAGGTAAGTTTCACCAATGGAATACAAGAGGTATATGAATCATAGGCATTGAAATTAAAAAAAACTGCATACATTCATAAGAGAAAATGTTAAATCTAAAAATTTTAAACATCAAACATCCAGGAAATCAAGGAGATTATGAACGGACCAAATATACAAATAAAAAAAAAATATATAGAAAGGGAAGAAACTGTACTCAAAGATCTAGTCAGTATTTTCAACAAAATCATAGAAAAATTGTAATCTAAAAGAGAAGATGCCTATAAAGATACAAGAAACATCCAAAAAACTAAATAGATAAACAAGAAAAGAGAGTTTCTTCAGTACATAATAACAACACACTAAATGTATTGAACAAAGAAAGAATATTACATGCTACAAGGGAAAAAAGACCAAGTAGCATATAAAGGCAGACCTATTAGAATTACACCTGACTTCCCAATGGAGAACTTAAAGCACAAATACCTGAACAGATATGTTTCAGACTGTAGGAGAGCACAGGTAGCAACCCAGAGTACTATACCCAGCAAAACTTTCTGTCACCACACATGCAGAAAATAAGACATTTTCACAATAAAAACAAATTTAAATAAAATTTATCCACAAATACTACCCTATAGACAGTGCTAGAAAGAAAAGTGCAACATAAGGAGATTTAATGACCATGAAAACACATGTAATAATACATTTAGACCATCAATAATCAAAGAAAGGAAAGCACACACACAAACCTAACCACAGTGTCAATACCTACAACAAAGTAATAATGACCTGTAAAACAACCAGGAAAAAGCTAAGTTGAATTCACATAAACTGAAGGAGCATAAACAAGGCTTACAAAGTTCTGTATCAGATCTTCAGCATATACATTATAGCTTTCAATTTAGTGCTTTAATAAGATTCCTAAATATATGAACAAGTAGGTTTCTAATTCTTTATAATCATCATCATCATCATCATCATCATCATCATCATCATCATTATATTTGTTTATATTCCAAATGTTACCTTCCTTCCTGGTCACCCCTCCATGAGTTCTTTATCCCATTCCTCCTCCCCTTCGAATTTGAGACAGTGCTCCCCCACCCACCCATCCACTCCTACCTCACCCCACTAGCTCTGCATAAGGGGAAAGCCTACTGGTATAAAACATATTTGCATGAATTAAATTTAAACAGTCTGGGGAAAGATGGATAGGTAATTCTAGTTTTGTTTCTGTGACAAATATTATAACCAAAAGTAAGTCAGGAAGAAAAGCATTTATTTGTTTCACACTTCCAGGAAAGGGAAGTCAGCAGGAACTCCAGCAGGAACCAGAAGCAGAAATCAGAGAAGAATGTTTTTTGCTGCCTAATTATACAGCCTAGTCTTAACATTATTATTATTTATTAGTGTGTACCTATGTGTGCTTCTATATGGACATATATGCACGTGAGGGCAGGTGGTTACAGTGCTGCAGAAGCTAGATCTCCTAATGCTGGACATAAAGGTGATTAAGAGCCATTTAATGTGAGTACTAGGAATCAAATCAAAGTCTTGCACAACAGTAAATACAGTCTTAACCACTGAGCCAACTCTGAAGTCCAGTGACTAGCTTCCCTCTATAGGCCAGGATATCTGCCTAGCTAATTATACCACATTGAGTTGCATCCTCCTACATCAATTAACAACTTAAATAAGCACTCATGAACACATTTGCAAGCCAAATGATTGGGTTCATCCCTCAAGTGAAACTCCCTTCTCAGCTGACTCTCTGCTATGCCAAGTTGACAGAGTAAGCTGGAATGTGGGGGAAATTTATCAAATGCTAATTTGTGAGTCTTTTTTTATTCTGAATGGTTCTTATGAATATGTCTGAAATTTGCTCAAAGAACTAAAATCAAAGCACTTCAAAACCTCAAAATATAAATATATTTTGGGGTTAAGTATTTTTTTAAAGATTGCTTGCTTGAAAAGAAAACCACAGTGGCTTTGAACTTTGTAGAAAATGATCAGGATATCCCTTTTTACTCTGGTTACTTTACCATTGAAATTCAAGTCAGACATGAAGCAAGCAATCCCTGCTCCCGTGTTTTTCCAAATGTGCCCTATACTTAGGCCTCAAGCATATATAATTTGTAACTTTGTTTTTTTTTAAAAAAAATGGAACACAAAACGCCACACAAGTAGGTTACATATTGATGTACAATTAAAAGAGCTAATAAAAAAAAGTCTGTGCATAAAATGACTCTAGATATATCTGAGATTCTTTAGACATTTTAGATAAAAAATATTTTCTGGTTGTTTCCTTCCTGACTATCCATGAAAACTCTCCATCTCACTTAGGCAGGGGCAAGAGTGGACAGTACCAGTGAAGCTTATCAAGTCAATGGCACATCTCCCTCTGTGTCTACCTTTGGTCACTCTGGGTTGCATAAAACTAGCAAAGCAAAGTCTTCTATATTAAGTAAAATTGAAAACAAATTACAGGCTACTTATTAGCCACTTTGTTCTACTACAAAATCATTTGCAACATTACCAACATATCAGAAAGTCCCAGGGAACTGTTAACATGTAATGTTGGGACCTCACATCAAGCACATTTAATGTGAGTGGTCCTTACTGTTAAATACCAGTATCTTTCAGAAGTTCTTACAGAAAGTTCTTATCAGATGCATAATCAGGACTGAAAAAAAAAAAACCAAAAGATTCAAAAATGTTTACCATATTTCTCTAAATAAAAAATCTGTGTTTTTTGCCTTGTGTCTAAAATTATAAAGTACTGTGGTTGGGATTTAATTCATGAGAGAAAAATAATTATTAAAAATATAGAACATATTTATTCTTTGATTTCAGATGTATGAGAAGATTAACTATAAATAATAAAGTGTTTGCTCCAAAGTGCACAAGTACTAGAGAACAGTAAATCAGAACAGGAATGCTGAATGTATTAACTACTCTTCTTTCTAAAAAGAAAGGCATAAGATACAAAATAATGTACTACTATTGAGTTGCCTGATACTATAATAAACAAAAGAAGAAAGAGACAAGAACACAGAGGGTCTAGAGAGAAGGCTGGGTGGTTAAGAGTGTTTACTGCTCATCCAGAGGACCTGAATTTGGTTTCCAGTACTCAGATCTGGTAGCACTGAAGATCCTGTAACTCCAGCTTCAGGGGGCCAGATACCCACTTATGTCTTCTGTGGAGACCAGAACCCATGTGTCTTATACATATACACATACAGAGAGACACATAATACACAAAACGTTACTTTAAGAGTGAAGATGCATAATACATATAACATAACTTTAAGAATGAAAGAAGAGAAAAAAGCAGAGAGAGAGAGAGAGAGAGACAGAGAGAGAGACAAAGAGAGAGAGACAGAGAGAGAGAGAGAGGCAGGCACAAAGAGACAGAGACAGAGACAGAGACAGAAACAGTAATACAGAGAGTGAAGGACAGAGGCAGAAAGACAGAGTGAGAAAGTGAGTGATCTAGCAAAGTAATGGAATATAACTTGATGTTAAATATTTCTAGATGATTCAAAACTGCTAGGTGGAGCACATCTGTAGGTGGTGGCTTTTTTTTTTTTAAGACATCAAATTAAAGATTCTGACAGTATGACATGTTATGACATGATAAGCTCTGTCATTCTGATTTTCTTTTTTTCCTTCTCTATCGGTTTTATTTAATAGCAAACACAAATTGTCTTAGATGCTATTGTAGCAATTTTCTTTCAGCCGATCAGTGTAGATGGAAAAGACAGAACGGCAAAATAAGTAAATTCAATTAAGCTGCCAGTGTAAGATGGGAAAATTTTATTTGGTTTAATTTAAATAAAAATAGAAAGTGTCAGTTTAGATCGTTTTTGTGATTTCATTTACCTGCAGAGCTTGCAAATGGTGAATACTAAAATGGTATCTACAGATATCAAAGTAAGCCAAGAGTTGGGGAAATGACCTAATTCAGTTGTTTTATTTTTTTGTTTATTTTTCTTTTCATTTTGGCTACAGAACACTTCCCTGCAGCAAAATATTACTCAAAAGCTGTGTGAGGAAACATAGAAATAGCAAAACTGGTCTGCGTGAATCAGAAGATGGAAAGGCTCAGGATAAATTATGTCATGGTCTGGTATGAAAGTTTCCTTCCTTCTTTCTTTCTTTCTTTCTTTCTTTCTTTCTTTCTTTCTTTCTTTCTTTCTTTCTTTCTTTCTTTCTTGGACTTTTATTTTTTATGAGGAAGAATTTATTTATTTGGAGGCTTATTGTTTCTAAGCTTTCAGTCATGGCAGTATGGTGAGGGAAGGAGGGAAGGAGGGAGGGAGGGAGGAAGGAAGGGAAAGTGGGAGCAAAGGAAGAGAAAGGGAGTGAAGGAGAGGGAGGAAGGGAAGAAAAAAGGGGGAAAGGGAGGGAGGGGAAGGGAAGTAGAAAGGAGGAAGAGAGAAAAAGAGACAAAGAGACAAATAGACAAAGACAGAGACAGAGAGGGGGTCGGCGACACTATGCCTATGCTCCATCAGGTCCTTTCCTTTCCCCTATAATGAAATGGGCCCCACATGTATAGGATGGTACTGTACATATTATTCATTGGACTTTTTTTGAAAAAAATTAGAGATAACATTATTTGTATTTTGTGCTTCCATCTAAGTTTTAGAGATTTTTTTTTTCTATTTCTATGAACAATATCATGGAACTTTTGAGTAGAATTGAAGTAAATCTATTGATTGAATTTACCAGGGTAATCTTCTTCACAATAGTAATTCTTTTTTTTTTTAATTAGATATTTTCTTTATTTACATTTCAAATGCTATCCAGAAAGTTTCCTATGCCCTGCCCATGAACTGCTCCCCTACCCACCCACTCCCGCTTCTTGACCCTGGCATTCCCCTGTACTGGGACATGTAAAGTTTGGAAGACAAATGGGCCTCTCCAACCAATGATGGCTGACTAGGCCATCCTCTGCTACATATGCATCTAGAGACACGAGCTTTGGGGGTACTGGCTAGTTCATATTTTTGTTCCACCTAAAGGGTTGTAGACCCCTTCAGCTCCTTGGGTAATTTCTCTAACTCCTCCAGGCACTGGCATAGCATCACTCGAGATAGTTATATCAGGGTCCTTTCAGCAAAATCTTGCTGGCATATGAAATAGTGTCTGGGTTTGGTGGCTGATTATGGGATGGATCCCCAGGTGGGATAGTCTCTGGATGATCCATCCTTTCATCTTAGCTCCAATCTTTGTCTCTGTAACTCCTTTCATGGGTGTTTTGTTCTCTATTCTCAGATGGAATAAAGTATCCATACAATGGTCTTCGTTCTTCTTGATTTTCTTGTGATTTTTTTGGAAATTTGTTTTCCAGCCTTTCATCCTAAGGTAGTGTTTGTCTTTTTTCCTGAGGTGGGTTTCCTGTAAGCAGCAAAATGTTGGGTCCTGTTTGTGTAGCCAGTCTATTAGTCTATGTCTTTTTATTGGGGAATTGAATCCATTGATGTTAAAAGAAATTAAAGACACGTAATTGTTGCTTCCTGTTATTTTTGTTGTTAAAGTTGGGATTCTGTTCTTGGGGCTGTCTTCTTTTAGGTTTGTTGAATGATTTCTTTCTTGCCTTTTCTAGGGTGTAGTTTCTGTCCTTGTGTTAGTGTTTTCCCGTTATTATGCTTTGAGGAGCTGGATTCCTGTAAAGGTATTATGTGAAATTCGTTTTGTAATGGAATATTTTGGTTTCTCCATCTATGGTAATTGAGAGTTTTGCTATAGAGAGGTACAGCAGCTTTGGATGGCATTTGAGTTCTCTTAGGGTTGTATAACATCTGCCCAGGATCTTCTGGCTTTCATAGTCTCTTGTGAGAATTCTGGTGTAATTCTAATAGGCCTGCCTTTATATGTTACTTGACCTTTTTCCCTTACTGCTTTTGATATTCTGTCTTTATTTAGTGCATTTGTTGTTCTGATTATTATGTGTCTGGAGGAATTTCTTTTCTGGTCTAGTCTATTTGGAGTTCTGTAGACTTCTTGTATGTTCATGGGCATCTCTCTCTTTAGGTTTTGGAAGTTTTCTTCTATAATTTTGTCAAAAATATTTGCTGGCCCTTTAAGTTGATAATCTTCATTCTCATCTATCCCTATTATTCATAGGTTTGGTTTTCTCATTTTGTCCTGGTTTTCCTGGATGTTTGGAGTTAGAATCTTTTGCATTTTGCATTTTCTTTGATTGTTGTGCCCATGTTCTCTATTGAATCTTCTGCACCTGAGATTCTCTCTTCCATCTCTTGTATTGTGTTGCTGATGCTCGCATCTATGGTTCCTGATTTCTTTCCTAGAGTTTCTATGTCCAGAGTTGTCTCACTTTGGGTTTTCCTCATTGTTTCTATGTCCCTTTTTAGGTCTTGGATAGTTTTCTTCAATTCCATCACCTGTTTAGGATTGTTTTCCTGTGATTCTTTAAGGACTTTTACCTCTTTAGTGCTGTTCTCCTATATTTCTTTAAGTGAGTTATTGATGTCCTTCTCAAGGTCCTCTACCAGCATCATGAAATATGATTTTGTGTCCGAATCTTGCTTTTTGGGTGTGTTGGCGTATCCAGGACTGTCTGAGGTGGGAGTGCTGGGTTCTGATGATGGTGAGCAGTCTTGGTTTCTGTTGGTAAGATTCTGAAGTTTTCCTTTCGCCATTTGGTAATCCCTTGAGTTAATTATTATAGTTGTCTCTGGTTGGAGCCTGTTTCTCCTGTGATTCTGTTAGCCTTTGTAAGTTTTCCTGGGAGTCTAGCTCTCTTCTGAGTCTCAGTTGTCAGAGTACTCTCTTCAGGCAAGCTGTCCTCTTGCAGGGAAGGTGCACAGAGGTCTGCCATTCATACTTGCCTCCTGGTTGAAGATGAAGGCCTGAAACAGGGACTGTCCCAGAAGATGGGTTGCCTCTGCAGTCTGTGCACAGCCTGCTCTGAGGGTCGCAGCCACCTCTCCTCTGGCAGGGAAGGTACCCGGATTTCTGCAGCCAGAAACAGGTGTCTGTCCAGAAGCTGAGTGGCTTCTGCCTGTCCCAGAAGCTCTGTTGCTTCTGCAGTCCTCTGCTCACCCTCCGCAATCTGCAAGCTGATCTGTGCACACTGGTCTCAGAGACCTGGGAGACAAGATGGCTCCCTTACCTGCTCTGGGAGTCACAGCCATCCCGGGCAGCCACCTCTCCTCTGGTGAGGAAGGTGCCCAGATTTCTGCAGCCAGAAATGGGGGTCTGTCCCAGAAGCTGAGTGGCTTCTGCCTGTCCCAGAAGCTCTGTTGCTTCTGCACTCTCCTTGCTCACCCTCTGCAGTCCCTGTTTATTGGACTTTTGCAAACCTTTTACAACATCAGAGCAGAGGGATTTGAAAACATTAATATTGGAACTTGGATCTTATATTCTGCTACTTAAAAAATAGACCTTGTTTTCCATTTTATTTTTACAGGGTGGTATATCCACTGGTATTTTCTAAGAAAATATTCCTTTGTTATCTATCTTTATAATGTGCAAGTTCTTTCTCTAAAGGAACCCCTTGAAGTAGGAAACCTAACAAAACTCCTCTAAATATACTGCCTACCTACACACAAAGGCTCTTACTAGAATCTAAAATTAAAGGACAGACATGAATGGAGCAAGAATGACCTTTTAGACAATTTTATCCTTTAGCTATTTGAACATCTGCCATGTCTTACACACAGTTATAAACTTAGGAATCATTAGTTATGTAAAGAAAAATATACATAATTCTTCCAACTATCTTACATTCCATCATGCATATATAGATGATAATTACTAAACATTTCAACTAATATGGAGATGTGACTCAACCTGAGAAAGGGGTATAAGCAGGCAGGTGTACATGCAATTTCAGTTAGGTAAGTGACAACAGGTTTTACTATCAAAGTAGAAATTACAACAGCTTAAAGTAAATGGAGGAATGAAGGGTGGGGCTGTTAGGAGAACACTACAGCAGACATTAGCCAGATTCCAAGGGAGTTAATATGACTTAAGAGAAATAACAGAACCAGGGTGCAGAATTAAGGAGATGTAGCTGTAACATGGTAAATTGAACAGACCTGAGGGACCATTATATAATGTCCATATTTTTCTCAGGGTACATTTGTGGTGTAAGGTAAAGACTTAAAGCATGGAGGTACACTTTTACTTTCACACTAAGAATTTTTCTTTCTTTTTTAAAATTTTTATATATGTTATGGATAGTCAGATTAGACTAAGAGATTAGAAGGGAGCAAGCATAGAATAGAGATAACCATTTAAAAGACTATTTGCAATTTACTAAGCATTGGTAATTAGAACCAAGGAAGTAATAAGAACTAGAATTTCTGTGCATTTTGAGAATAGAAATACCAGAATTTCTTTTTTTAACTCTTTTTTGTTTATTTTTATTAGATATTTTCTTCATTTACATTTCAAATGTTATCCTGAAATTCCCCAATACCCTTCCCCCCTACCCTACTCCCCAACCTACCTACTCCCATTTCCTGGCCTTGGCATTCCCCTGTACTGGGGCATATAATCTTCACAAGACCAAAGACTTCTCCTCCTAATGATGGCTGACTAGGCCATCTTCTGCTACATAGACAGCTAGAGACATGAGCTCTTGGGGTACTGGTTAGTTCATATTGCCCCACCCAGGGATCCATCCCATAAACAGCCACCAAACCCAGTCTCTACTGCATATGCCAGCAAGATTTTGCTGACAGCACACTGATATAGCTGTCTTTTGTGAGGCTATGCCAGTGCCTGGCAAATACAGAAGTGGATGCTCGCAGTCATCTATTGGATGGAACACAGGGCCTCCAGTGGAGGAGCTAGAAAAAGTACCCAAGGAGCTGAAAGGGTCTGCAAGCCTGTAGGAGGAACAAAAATATGAACTAATCAGAATTTCTACATTTCAGATGATATCTCCCTTCCTGATTACTACTCCACCAATCCCCCATCCCATACCTCTCCCTCCACCTCTTTGCCTCTATTAGTGTACTCCTCCACCCATTTATCCACTCCTATCTCACCCCTTTAGCATCTCCCTATGCTGGGGCATCAAGCCTCCCTCCCCTCGCATTGATGTCAGATAAGGCTACCCTCTGCTACCTATGTATCTGGTAGTCCTGGCTCCCTCCATTTATGTTCTTTTGTTGGTGGTTTAGTCCCCGGGAGCTCAGGGAAGTTAGTTGATATTGTTTGCAATGCTTGAGTGACATGAGAGAAAGATTGCTGCTAAGGTTTTCTGCATTTGGGGGTTGGTACCAGAAATCAGAATAATGGACTTAGCATGAACTATAATTTGGCAAGAATCTACTGGAAAGATCCTCATGTTAGCATATAGGAGGTTCTGATGGTCCTGAATCATCAAGAGGCAGTTCAAATGGAGAGACCAGAGCTTTTGGGTGCAGACTCCATCTTAGAAAACCTTTCCTAAGGTTGAATTCCAATTAACAGGCTAATAACTACCACCAGTTTCCAGGTTACTCCACAATAAAACCTACATCTAGTACCAATTTCCAGTTTATTCCCCCACAAATCTACACCTCCAGGTTACAAGCCTGGCTATGACACTTCACTTCCTAACAACCATCAAACAAGAGGATAGCAGGTGGTTTGGCTCAGAGCACTAGCCAATTATGTTAAAGGCTATTATGGTCTTCTGTAAATGCCCATGTTACCGTCTCGCTGGCAAGAACGGACATGGCCACCAGAATCCTCCTGCAAGCATACCTTTATTACATCATGCGGAGAAAGAGAGTGAGCCCAAAATGGGTTCTGCTTAAATACACCTCAGTGTGACGTGTGTCGTCAGGATTGGCTGACTGCCCATTACCTCAAGTTACGCCCCGGGATGGGCTTTGTCACAAGCACATGCACACTGAACTTGTTTGCTTGTCCCAGGTTGGAGGTGGTGACAGGATGTCGGGGCCAACTTGGAATGGTTGCAGGACCAGCTGGGGCGCGGCTCTCTACAGTCTTCCAATTAAATGTATATCAAGTTAGATAACCTCTTCTTGCCTCTGTAAATACCTCCTTGACATTGAGCTCAGGGCTACTCCCTCCCATTCTGCTGTATGAGAAAAGGCAGTGTGGCCCTAAGTTGAGCTTGTAAATAAAGACCCTAATGTGATTACAATGGCATTGGCTCCTGGTTGGTTCTGCAGGCTTGCAAACACTTCCTGGCACATCAAACTCACTAATTGGAAAAATGAATTGAACATGCATTGGCAAGGCTCTGGAGTGGTGGCAGTTGTAGATGTGATTGTCAGAAATAGATGATATCAGGGCTGTCAGTGGAGCAATACAAAGAGTGAATATAAGTGTGGAGAATGAGAAGAGGAGAAAGAACCTCTACTCTGGGGAAAAGCTCAACAGAAGAAACGAGGTTTTAGATGGAATTTAAATGTGAATATTTAAAAAAAATTCACCAGCAAACACATGATAAAAGCCCTTTTTAAAAAACAATTTTCTTTCAAATAATTGCTCTCATGAATTGATATGGTAGAACACTAATGTTTTCGTGTCATTTCTGTGTTTTATTTATGAGATTGATGACAAGATGTTACTGATTTAGTTACAATATATTCATTCCAATTGACTAGGTTATCTTACAACTGATTATCATCTATATCTATATATCTATCAATATAAATATCTATGTCTATATCCATATATATATATATATATATATATATATATATATATATATATATATTCACATACATACACACACACACACACACACACACACACACACACACACACACACACACACACCAGGGTTTAAAGTCTTCGAAGTTTAACCATGGTTACATTACAAAGCCTGAATATTCTGTTCTCTGACAGGTTTCTAACTTTAAATGAATCAAGATAAATCCAAATATTTCTCTGTACCTTAACATACATAATTTTCAAAATTTCACTACATATATGAGACAAGTTCTCTCTCTCACAATGAGTTCTTTTCCTAAAGAGATTAAATTCTTATTTTTCCAATGCATCTATTGATTGTCTATTCTTACTATTAGTTGCACACTTTTCATTATCTTTATTTCTCAATCTTACTAATTCTCCATACTACAACTCCTATTCTACCCACTGTCAGGGTCCTTAATGACCTCACAAGAGGGCTTGTATCCTTCCATTTGAATGGCTACAACATCTGTCTCTGCTTCTGTAGAAGCATACTTACCATTTCTCCTTCTCAGTGGACTTCTACCAGATTATCAGCAGGAGAGATTAATAGAAATCAGCATAGCCATGTGCACTGAAAACTTAAAACCAAACCATATATTTTTAATCATGCAGATGTTTGCACATTGTTTTCTGTTAAAATTTGCCCGTCTCTCATATGACACTTGATCTTAGCCAAAAAGCTGAGAAGTAATTTGCCTGTTTCTTATTTGTTAGTATATTTTGCATTGTTTATGAGTTGTTCCTTTTTTACTACAATCTCAAGAAGCTATATGATGCAGATGAAGACTGACTCATAAGGGAATCACTTCTGAAAGAAGAGGTTGCTAGGAAGGCTGTTTTAATTATGTGAGAAAGTATGACCCTCAGAAATGAATTAAACTCCAAAACATTGACTACTTACTGCTATACACCATCTGTGTTTTTGCTGATTTTCTTTAATCTTCAAAGGGATATGTGTGGTAAATATTCAAATATTCATTTTGAGGGGATAAAGAAAACGTTCAGATGTGAAATAGTTTTCTCAAAGTCATACAGCTCATGAGTAAGTGCTTGGACTCAAATATTTTAATGTACAAATCCAAATCTTTTCCTATGTATCATGAAGAATCCTCATTTCTTTGGCTTTTATTTCTACACTATGACATCAATTGCTATTTTATGAAATTTTCTTTTATTTAAATGCAAGGCAAGTTTGAAACCAAGTAAACACCAGTTTTCCAGAGTCTGGAGCACTGAAGGTGACCCAAGACCTGTTCTGAGGGGCACCAACCATCAAGGCAGGTCCACACAAAAGGATCCTTGGCACCTAGAAATCATGAGGGAACATTCAATAAGCCCCACTGCTCTGCTGAGAACGTCATCCTAACTTAGGAGTAAGACTAATTTTTTTTCTTTTTTTTCCCCAACTTTTATTAGATATTTTCTTCATTTACATATCAAGTGTTCCCTATACCCTCCCCCCTCCCGGCCCTGCTCCCCTATACTCCCGCTCCCACTTCTTGGCCCTGGCGTTCCCCTGTATTGGGGCATATAAAGTCTGCATGACCAAGGGGCCTCTCTTCCCAATGATGGCCATCCTCTTCTATATATGCAGCTAGAGACATGAGCTCAGGGGGTACTAGTTAGTTCATGTTATTCTTCCACCTAGAGGGTTGAAGACCCCTTCAGCTCCTTGGGTACTTTCTCTAGCTCCTTCTTTGGGAACCCTGTGTTCCATCTAATAACTGACTGTGAGCTTCCACCTCCATGTTTGCCAGGCATTGGTATAGTCTCCCACGAGACAGCTATATCCGGGCCCTTTCAGCACTATCTTGCTGGCATATGCTATAGTGTCTATGTTTGGTGGCTGATTGTGGGATGGATCCCTGGCAGTCGCAGTCATTGGGTCCATCCTTTGGATTCAGCTTCACACATGATCTCTGTAACTCTTTCATTGTGTGCTTTGTTCTTAATTCTAGGAAGGGGTGATGTGTCCACATTTTGATCTTCCTTCTTCTTGAGTTTCATGTGTTTAGTAAATTGTATCTTGGGTAGTCTAGGTTTCTGGGATAATATCCACATATCAGTGAGTACATGTTATGTGAGTTCTTTTGTGATTGGGTTAAGGAGTAAAACTAATTTTAATTTCATGTAAAAAAAAAATGTTTCCTAAGTGAGTAACTTGTTTCTATACTCCTTTCTAGGAAAGATCTCTAGAAGTACCAAATTAATTCTAGATGTTTATTTTAATAAATCACTTTCAATGGCCTTGCAGAACAGTGAGTTCTGAAAGGAAGAATTTGTTCTGTAAGATCTCTAAAACACAAAACAAAATCAAGCAGCAAACTGATAATTCAGGGAAAGTCTAAAAATAGAACATTGCATCTCTCCTGAGCTCTAATATCACATTTTTCCCAATTAAAAACAGAAACCTTCTGTTACCTCAAAGTTTCTCCATCAGATGCTGAGATAAAAAATGAAATTTAAAAAACAGATTTTTTTAAAGCTGGCTTTGGTTATGCAGTCAGAGTTGACTATTATATCATCTTTAATTGGATCAAGTTTGCTGCTAAGTTTTGGATGTTCAGACTCATGAAAATCTGCTATGTCCTCAAAACTCAAATAAGATGTTTAAGTGAGGGTGTATTGCATGCTGAGTCCTCTGGTGTATGATTGAGGCACAGGAGTAAAGGAAAAGAGCTCAGCCATGACAATCTTAGTCTATTAGTAATGTTATAGTGAGAAGTAGAGCATTAGTGTAGACCCAGCACCCTAAGGAGAGTGAACTCCACTGTAATCTGCAATGCAAGGATAGAACACTGTAAGAAGAGTCCTATTTTATTTTTATTCTTTTCTCATATATTACATCCTGAATGCAGTTTCCCTCTCTTCCCTCTCTCCACTACCCCCAGTTTCTCCAGGACTTCTCCACCAGTTCAACCTCCCTGTGTCCCCTCAGAAAAGACCAGATCTCTCATGGATATCAACCAAACACTGCATAGCAAGTTACATAATACCAAGCATACAATATCACATCAAGGCTAGAACAGGGAATCCTATAGGAGGAAAAGTGTCCCACAAGAAGACAAAGTGACAGAAAGCTCCCACTCCGACTGTAAGGATTCCAACAAGAACCCCATCCATAATTTTTATGCCTAGGACCTTGGTGAGTCTTGAGTCATCAGGGGAGAAATGATCAGAGGATCCAGAGAGGGTTCAGGACACTAGGAGAATATGGCCCACAGATTCAACTGACCTGGACTCAGAGAGGATGGGGAGAATCTGCAGTATTAGGGATTCTATAAGAGGAGTACTTAATCTAACCTCAGAGTGCAAAGAAAAAGGTAAACTCTCACCACACTTGCCATTGATTTTCTTAGCCTTTAGAATTTCACACTTGAAGGAGTTGAGTCTTCTACTGCACCCTGCAGTGCTGGAATTTTCCAGGATCTGACCCTGATCTGCAGATGCTGGAACAACTTCTACAAGAGCACCCAGGGCATCTATGTTTTTAAAATAATTTCTGGTGATTGCAGTGCTGGTCAGTTTAAGAGAACACTGTGATTTCTATGGGGAAAGAGGGGGAGACATGGAAGAAAGCCAGGAAAGATAAGCATAAAGGTCTGAGTGCATTCTTCTTTTGGAGACTGGCAATTTTACAACAATTATTTGTTTGTTTGTTTGTTTGTTTGTTTCTGGCTTTTGTGGATTCCTTTCATCAAGCAAGTAAGCACACACACACACACACACACACACACACACACACATACACACACACACACACACGTGAAGGAGAGATCATGACTTGAGAGTGAGTCTGGGGACATGGAAGAGTTGGAGGGAGGAGAGTGAAGTAGACATGATGTAAATACAGTGCGCACTTGTAAAATTTCAGAATAAAAAAGTAAAAATAAATAAAAATTAGCTGTTTTCTGGATGGGCTTGGATTCACATTTCTTGCTGTTTGCTCTCACCTGTCTATATCCAGAAAAAGAAAAAGAAAGTTTGTTAGGTAATGTGCTTTAACACTTTAAGTTCAAATTACTTACTAGAAAGGTTAATTATTGATTCATTAATCCAACATGTAGCTGGTGCTACAGCTGTAAGGCATGGAATATCTGGGCTACATGAAGCTCCAGAAGGCACAGAAGGATTTTTTTTCTATACAGTTCAAGAGAAACACATCTCTGTGCACAGCTTTGATTCAGACTTTTAGTGTTTGAGTAATTTTCTGTGGTTTTAAATCACTAGGTTTGCTAATGAATTTATAGGAAATGAGCATCATCTATGTTGTGAACAAAATAAAAAGCATAGAGAGTTCTCTAGACAATCACACACAGAAGATACATGATCACTAGGAAAGAACTTAGGATCACAGGAACTCTAATTTAAAGGAACTTGATATAAAAGCCAAAGAAAGATTTCTGAAGGATGATAAGGAATCAGCTCGACAGGGCTGAGGAAAGAATGCTTCAGGACAGAGAAGGCATTGCTGGCAGAATTGTGAGGTATACTCAGTATGCTAGAGGAGCTCCTTTGACCCATGACCATGCCTCCTTGGCAGGAGGCCAGAGCCCACTCTTGCTTAAAGGTGCCACTCAGCATGGCTTTGGCCAGCTTTCTTTCTCTCTTGATCTCTCTTTGGAATTCATGTAGCACTTTCCATGAAGACAAGAAGCCCTTTCTCTGTCATGAGTGCTTCTTTTGCAAACTCTGAACCAGTATCCAAAAAAGTGAATGGAAAAGGAAATGAAGCTGTGTGAACTGAGCTGGTTTTCTCATCTCGGCTTACAGCAGAAGCTAAGAAAGGCAGAGGTAAGAGGTCTGTAGAAGGTTTGAGAAACAGCTCTCATACTGAAGGAGAAGTCTGAGATGTATTTAATATTTATTGGAGGTACCAACAAATTTAGGAAATATTGAATTATAGACTTGACAATTTATTTTGTTTTCTTATTTGGTTTGTTGTGACAATTCTTAGAAACATTGATACATAATAGAAATATATGAGAAAAAAAAAAAGAAATATATGAATCTCCAAAGTATTACAGTTCCTTACTGCCTGCCTGCCTTTCCTCCTGCCTGCCTTCCTGCCTGCCTGCCTGCCTGCCTGCCTTCCCCCTTTCTTCCTATTTTGATTAAGAACATTAATATTGTGGATGCCCACAAGGAATTGGATAACCTATGATGAAATGATGTAAATGCAATACTCATTTGTCAAATTTTCAAAGAGAAAAAAAAAAAGAAAAATTAGCTGTCTTTCTTTTTTTATTAGGTATTTTCTTCATTTACATTTCAACTGCTATCCCCTTTCCTAGTTTCCTCTCAGGAAGTCTCCTATACTCCCCCCCCACCCCCACCTGCCCTGCTCCCTAGCCTACGTCCGTCCTCCTACTTCCTGGCCCTGACAGTCCCCTATACTGGAGTACTGGTTAGTTCATATCGTTGTTCCTCCTATAGGGTTGCAGAAACCTTTAGTTCTTTGGGTACTTTCTCTAGCTCCTTCATTAGGGGCCCTGTACTCCATCCAATAGATGACTGTGAGCATCCACTACTGTGTAGCCTCACAGGAGCAAGCTATGTTAGGATCCTGTCAGCAAAATCTTTCTGGCATATGCAATAGTGTCTGGGTTTGGTGGTTGTATATGGGCTGGATCCCTGGGTGGGGCAGTCTCTGGATGGTCTTTCCTTCTGTCTCAGCTCCAAACTTTGTCTCTGTAACTCCTGCCATATGGGTATTTTGTTCCCCATTCTAAGAAGGAGCGAATTACCCACACTTTGTCTTCCTTCTTCTTGAGTTTCATGTGTTTTGCAAATTGTATCTTGGATATTCTAAGTGTCTGGGCTAATATCTGCTTATCAGTGAGTGCATATCATGTGTGTTCTTTTGTGACTGGGTTACCTCACTCAGGATGACATCCTCCAGATGTATCCATTTGCCTAAGAATTTCATTAATTAATTGTTTTTAATTGCAGAGTAGTACTCCATTGTGTAAATGTACCACATTTTCTGTATCCATTCCTCTGTTGAGGGACATCTGGGTTCTTTCCAGCTTCTGGCTATTATAAATAAGGCTGCTATGAACATAGTGGAGGATGTGTCCTTATTACCAGTTGGAACATCTTCTGGATATACGCCCAGGAGAGGTATTGCTGGATCTTCTGGTAGTACTATGTCTAATTTTCTGAGGAACCCCCAAACTGATTTCCAGAGTGGTTTGTAATAGCTTACAATTCCACCAACAATGGAGGAATGTCGCTCTTTCTCCACATCCTTGCCAACAGCTGTTTTTCTGAATAGGCTTGGAATACACCTTTCTTGCTTGATTACTCACTCGTTTAATATTTTAAAAAAAAATTGTGATTCTAGGCCATATTTTCTGTGCATTAGGAAAATGCCTTGTAGGCCAGGAACCAACATTTTCAGACTTGAGCTCCTTTGACAAAATGCATCTGGATTTTGGTGAAATGGCCTAAGCTTGCTCATGGACATTCTCCTACGTGGGGCTTTGGATGTGGATCCTGTGGTGAGATAAAGAAAGACAATTTATGTTTAGACCCTAGGGTGGTTATAACATCTGATGACCAGTATGTGAATGTTAGGACTTATGTTCCATACAGGACCGCAGGTTCCTTTGACTGTTAGTATGCAGTGTTCTTTACTGAGTTTCTAGCTGCCATTGGATCCTGGCAGGAGCAAAGCTAGATGCTTAGTCTACTTTCAATCCAAATGCTAATCAATGGTCTTTCAATGCATTCCTTTTCAGCAGACACAGTTTAAGAGACTTCATTTAAATTCCTTTAGGTATTCTGGCCCTGACACTGAGAGGAACAAATAATGGGGACTTGGCTGGTGACAACTCAGGAGGTGAAACAAGAAAAATAAATCAGCCCCTCTGGATTGTTTTGTCTAGAACATAGAACTTATCATAAAGCCTATTTACCAAACAAAAATTTGTCTTTCAAGAGGGCCTGGAAGTTCTGCATGGGCATATTAGTCATCTCAGGCTGCCAAACAGAGTACCAGAGAGTACCACAGACTAGGTGAATTACTTTTCTCACCATCTAAAAGATTTGAAGTCAAAGATCAAAGTTTGAGGAGCATTTACTTCGAGTGACACCTCTTCTCCAGATTTGGAAATGGCTACCTGACTACAGCATGCTCCTTGAGACATTACTCTGAACACCATGGTGGGACGAGAAAGTACTCTAATCTGTTCTTCCAAACCTAGATAACTGGAGACCACCATTATTCCTTGCTTACAGGAGGGATGACTACTAAACAATTAAATTTGGTGCAAGGATTTCTACAACTAATTTTCGATGGAGGTAATTCAATCCCTAAATTGATCAAAATTGATGCTGTTCAGAATCATCCATCTGACCTTCTCTCTTCCCCAGACTTCTTGCCATCCTTATTTCTGTCCTATCTTCTTCCATGTACTGCAGATTGATACAAGACTTTTGCATATGTTAGGTAATCATGCTACCACTCAGCTACATTTTAGTCCTTCAAACTATATGTGTTGTTTCAGTAATGTGCTCATATTACTCATTGTCACGTCTCTGGAAGACCCCACATTTTCAACCCTGTTTCCTCCATCCTCCAGAACCCGGGGATAACGTCTGTTACTATCTATAAGCCTTGGTTTTTCTTTGCTGAAATGAGATCACTGAACAAAACTTCAAAGGAAAAGGAAGACAAGACAAAACAATCTAAAGTAACAAAATGGGATGTCTCTTTGCATATGTGTTGCCCTGAAATTCCCCAGGAAAGGATTTTATAAGTTGACAATTACTATGCTCTTTACAGAGTAGCTACTCAACAGTCCCTTAAAAATCTTCTTTTTCCAAGAGCCCAAAGTCAGGGTCAATGTCAGCATAGCTATGAGATGCTTTAACATTTCCTTTCTGACTGGTGTATATAGCTAATCCTCAATAACTAAGTACAATTTCTTACTCTCATTTCCTGCCTTTCTCCCTCCCCTCCTTCTGTCTTAACACCTGCTTCATATAGCCATATTTTTCTCTTACTCATTTAAAAGCAAAGACTTTCTAAATTATTTCTTCCCTTTTTCATTCTAATTTGATAATCACTTTTACCCTTAGATTAACTAAGTTCTTTGTAGATGCAATTTGAATGCTGTGTTTAATTTAGGGCTGGCTACTGCAATAAGAGGCTGTAGGGCATCACCTCAAAGGCTAGCCAATCTCTTCAGTGTGACATTATGGTCTAGAACATACTATGAGTTTGTTACAATAAAAGTACCTTTGTTCTTAAAATGTGATCAAATTTCAGCACATCATGAAAATATGTGACATGCTTTCACAGGGTCTATTCATTATTATTCTAATAAAAGAAGGGTTTTTTGTCTTTTTTTTTTTTTTTTTTTTAGCATATTGAGGTACCATTGTATGACAGACCTTGTGCCAAAATAAAATACTGCCATAGGACAAACTCCAATTCCTGATGAGAAAATTACAGTCTAGCAGGGAAAATGAACACAAATATTTTCTACCTAATATCAGACAGAATCAAACCAGATAGCAGTTCAGAGTATATCATTAAAGACAGCAGGAGGGACAGGATAGAAGGAAATTTCCTTAAGGATATTAATCTCATGGAGGCAAGGAACAAACTGTGAGTTCAATGAAAATTGAGTTAATGACTTGTAGTAGATTTAGCTATTAAATTGAATATAAGGAAGTATTAAAGATCCTCTTGATACTCAAACACAAAAGGGTTAAAAAAGTATTCATTGGTGAATGTGTGTGTGCATGTGTGTATATTTAAAAATATATTTATATTAATTATAATTTATATTAAATATAATGTATTTAAATATTTTTAAACTATCATTAAATAAAATATTTCTTTAAAATAATCTTGTTCCATGTAAGACATATATGAATATGTTGCTTTAATATTTTATTAGGCATCCTTTAATCCTTCATTAATTAATCTACCAAAATATGATTGAGATTTATTTCACATGCCGTCATATATAGTAACTTGGAACTAACATAATAACGCTTTCTCAGTGTCATTTACTGGTGAAATTGCCAAGCTGATATATAGATAACTTTCCAAGCTATGTCAGTAAATGAAGAGATCAAGGACAATGATAAGGCTATTTATTTGCCTTTTAGTATATGCCAGTTCCATTGTATGACATCACTCATTCATTAATCCATCCATTCATTTATTTAAAGACAATCTTCTGTAGTCCAGGTTATTTGAAATTGCTATGTAGCCAAGAATGATTTAGACTTCTGACCATCCTGATTGTCTCTCCAAAGTGTGTTAGTGTAACAGGTGTGAGCAACCAAGCCAAGATTAAGCGTATGGGATGCTGTGATAGTTCCCAGGGCTTCATGAATGCTAAGCAAGCATGCTAACAACTGAGCTGCATCCCAGATCCAACTCTCTGTTTTTCAGTTGAGACTTAAAAGTGAGCTGGTCTGCTTCCTATTGCATTTTCTCTAATGGCTTTAGTTGTACTAGGTTTTCTTCACTTTAAAAGTAAGTAAATGTTATGGGATGTGTAATTTATTCTGCCTTGTTTTGAACCATGTCTTTTCCTCTCACTAACATATTGGATAAGTCTCTTATTTTCTATACTTGAAGAATAATGATAATAGTCATTATTCATAGAGTTATGAGATTTAAACCGATTTATTCATAGTACATTCCTACTGCACAACAAATTGCCAAAAGTAATTAGCACCCAGTTTTTACCTCACGACTCTGTTGATGTTTAGGTCAGAGGTATGGTCTGGGATGATTTGCTCTTTTGCTCTGTGAAGTACAAGGTTGAAATTAAATTATAAATCAGACTGAGTTCTTAATAAAAAGATGGAGACAAACCTATTGGTAATCTTTTGAGTTTAATGCAGGGGCACCTGATTCAGTGTTGACTACCAGTTTGAGCCGGTCTCACATCTCGAGGACTTCCAGACCCATGATATATCCCTGGTCTATTCCATCTTTCCATCAGCCATAAAGTATAAGATATTTTTTTCCTGCTTAAACTCTTTATATTTCTTTAGTGACTAGGTGAAAGTTTTGCTTTTTGAATGTTTGTGCATCTTGTCAGACCCAGAAAATAAATGATCTTATATTAATATCAGCAGAGATAAATGATGTAACCTAATCACAGAAGTAAGATCTATCAAGGTCACAATCCCTGTCACTAGGGAGGATGTAAATGACAAGATATCAAGGTAGCAAGCATGCAGAAAATGTAACACAAGCAAGTTCATGATAAAAGTCTTTTGTGGCAATTGTGGTGAATAAATAGGTAACATCCCCAATTATTTAAAATCATCAGTATGGGGTCAAATGAAAGGAACACACATGTTTATTATTCAGTTAAGAAAATTCTGAATGATGACTGAAATGCTCAATCAGGGTGCAGCAAAGCACAAGTAAGATATTGGCCAAGAATCAACTTTACATAACAGAATCCAGAGCTGCCTGGCTACTCCCAACCCTGTGCATAGCCTGACGCCTTCTGGTGCTTTAGAGAATGGCATGAAGAAAAATAAAACCATGTTAAGGTTTTGGTTTTTATGTTTGTTTTGTTTTGTTTTGTTTTTTTTGTTTTGTCTTGTTTTGTTTTGTTTTTCTTTTTACAACTATCAAAGAATATTTGTTGATTTTAGATTTTAACTTTTAGTAGTTCATTCTTTTTGGCATCACTAGCTATGACATCTATGTTATGTGATTTTTTTTTTTTTAATAATGTGGAAGAGAATGTTCATTGTTCATTATGCTTGTTATGGCTCCATCTTTCTGCAGTGATAGTGTCCATCTAATTAATTACATAACTTACAGCTGCTCCTAAGCCTCATATGAGAACACGGCGTTGGTTAAGCAAGCCAGCATGATGTGGTGCATTCTACATATTTGTTTGTAAAATATATAGTAAACCTCTTATGAAGTTACCACGAGTTAAATTTTTTTTAGAAACTTCCTGGTAATATCATGTCCTATCTGTTCACTCTTGTTGCTGGTTGGCTATGTTCTTTGATGAAATCTTTGGATTTTAGCAAAATCAGACTTTTTTTTGTAACTGAGTAACCCCTTGCAATAAATAATGTTCATTGTTCATTTTACAGCATATAGAATCACATCTCATAAAGCCCCTTGGACCTGCTTTTCAAGGTTTATCTAGGTTTGTTTAATCAAAGTAGGAAGATGCACCTTCATTGTGGGTAGTCCCATCCTATGAGCTGGGGTCCTGGAATATATGAAATGGAAAAAGCCACCAGAAAATATGCATCCAGGGTTGTCTGCCTTCTGGGTGATGATGTTGTGAGGCCAGCCAGACTCTCACCTGTGCTGCCATGCCTTCTCCGCTGTGGTAGAATGTATCATTTCAAAGTGTAAACCAGAGCATGCCTTTTCTCATTTAAATTTCTTCTTGTCCAGTATTTTCTCACAGCAACAAGAAAACCAATTATGTCCCATCAGGACACTTCCATTTATTATATTTTAAATTATGAACATTAACATGTGTGCTTTTTGCCTCTGCTCTTTTTTTTTCTAATTGAGAATTTTGAGTGCTGGATTAGTAAATTTTATCAACTTAAAACACAACCTTTTGCTCAAATAGAATAATGGGTATCTAGTCCTGAGCTAATTTTTAGTAATCATGGCTCAGGAATATAGATTTTTGGTTGCCCCAAGCTGTATATTCTGTAATGAAGGTTATTACCTGAACATTTATCCACGCAGAGTTTAAAAAGCAATCACAGGTCAGTGCATTCACCAACTGCATTGGCAGGAACAGCAGGAAGCTAGGTTAAAGCAAAACAAAGAAAGCATGACCACCAATGGCTTCAGACAGTGTTTAATGAAACTTACTGTTTGGATTGGCAGGTGCCAGCAGTCCCCTAAGAATATGTTCCAAATGGTTTACTTGAAAGTCAAGCATATTAATTCAGACATATTAAGTAGTTGATCAATATCTATTAAGAGGACAAAAATTAGCTCATGATAATTTTGGATTTTCATTGGTAGCATTCCTGCTGTTCACAGTCACAAAGTTATTTTTTTTTTTTGGTTTTTTTTTTGTTGTTGTTGTTTGTTTGTATTGAGTATTTTCTTTATTTACATTTCAAATGTTATCCCCCTTCCCAGTTTCCCCTCTGAAAAGCTCCCTTCCCCATGCCTCCCATCCCCCTACTCACCAACTCACCCACTCCTACTTCCTGGCCTCAGCATTCCCTCAGATTGGGGCATAGATCCTTCACAGGACCAAGGGCCTCTCCTCCCATTGATGCCCGACCAGGCCATCCTCTGCTACATATGCGGCTGGAGGCATGAGTCCCACCATGTGTCCTCTTTGGTTGGTGGTTTAGTCCCTGGAAGCTCTGGGGGTACTGGTTAGTTCATATTGTTGTTCCTCCTATGGGGCTGCAAACCCCTTCAGCTCCTTAGGTCCTTTCTCTAGCTCCTTCATTGGGGACCCTATGCTCAGTCCAATGGATGGCTGTGAGCATCCACTTCTGTATTTGTCAGGCACTGGCAGAGCCACTCAGGAGAGAGCTATATCAGGTTCCTGTCAGCAAGCACTTTTTTGGCATCCACAACAGTGTTTGAGTTTGGTGATTGTATATGGATGTATCCCCAGATGGAGAAGTCTCTGGATGGCTATTGCTTCAGTCTCTGCTCCACTCTTTGTCACTTTAACTCCATCCATGGTTGTTTTGTTCTCCCTTCTAAGATGGAACAAAGTATCCACACTTTGGTGGTTTTCCTTATTGAGTTTCATGTGGTTTGTGAATTGTATCCTGGGTATTCCAAGCTTCTGGGCTAATATCCACTTACCAGTGAGTGAATATCATATGTGTTCTTTTGTGATTGGGTTACCTCATTCAGGATGATATCCTCTAGATCCATCCATTTGCCTAAGAATTTCATAAATTTATTGCTTTTAATAGCTGAGTAGTACTCCATTGTGTAAATGTTCCACACTTTCCATATCCATCCCTCTGTTGAGGGACATCTGAGTTCTTTCCAGCTTCTGGCTATTATAAATATGGCTGCTATAAACATAGTGGAGCATGTGTCCTTATTACATGTTGGAGCATATTCTGGGTATATGCCCAAGAGTGCCCAGTGCTGGGTCCTAGGGTAGTACTATGTCCAATTTTCTGAGGATTTGCAGAGTGCTTGTACCAGCTTGCCATCACACCAGCAATGCAATAGTGTTCCTCTTTCTCGTAATCCTTGACAGCATCTGCTGTCACCTGAATTTTTTATCTTAGTCATTCTGACTGGTGTGAGGTGAAATCTCATGGTTGTTTTGATTTACATATCCTTGATGACTAATGATGTTGAACATTTATTGTATTCAGATACACTGAAACTTATAGAAGAAAAAGTGGGGAAGAGCCTTGAACATATGTGCACAGGGAAAAAATTCCTGAACAATCACCAAGTTCTGATCAGTCAATCAGCCTATTGGAGTTTTTCACACAGCATGAACACTGAATGTCAAAACACCTATTTACTTTCAATCCCATAATTTAATGTTTTAAGATGAAAACTCTATTATAGGGGTTCTGTGAGTATACCATAACCACAGCCTGAAAATATAAGAACTACAAAATTAAGTTATCAGGCAGGGGAATACAGATTACAGAAAAGTAGATTGCCTCAGATTACCCAGCACATCTCCCTCTCTGTTTCCTTAGTCTCTCCAAATTACAGTAGGTGTTTTTGTGTTTTCATTGTGGGTAATAAAGTTTGTACCAATGCTATCTTTGTATTGGTTCCAGTGAGAGCTTTGCCTGCAGAATCAGGAAAAGAAGGAGCCATATTTGGTCCCGGATCCCTCAGAGACCAGTCTGCACAGGTCAGTTTTCAGACTGCAAAAAGGTAAGTGAGCAGACTGCAGAAGCAACACAGTTCTGGGACAGACCAAATTTCCTGCTCTAGTCATCTGGGCACCTTCCCCACCTGAGGAGAGAGGTGTCTGCCCAGGAGGGCTTTGCCACGAACATACAAGAAGCCTACAGAACTCCAAATAGACTGGACCAGAAAAGAAATTCCTCCCGACACATAATATTCAGAACAACAAATGCACTAAATAACGATAGAATATTAAAAGCAGTAAGGGAAAAAAGGTCAAGTAACATATAAAGGTAGGCCTATTATAATTACACCAGACTTCTCACCAGAGACAATGAAAGCCAGAAGATCCTGTACAGATGTTATACAGACACAAAGAGAACAAAAATGCCAGCCCAGGTTACTATACCCAGTAAAACTCTCAATTACCATAGATGGAGAAACCAAAGTATTTCGTGATAAAACCAAATTCACACAAAATCTTTCCACAAATCCAGCCCTTCAAAGGATAATAATGGGAAAACACCAACACAAGGATAGAAACTACACCTTAGAAAAAGCAAGAAAGTAATCCTTCAACAAACCTAAAAGAAGACAGCCCCAAGAACAGAATCCCAACTTTAACAATAAAAATAACAGGAAGCAGCAATTACTTTTCTTTAATTTCTCTTAAGATCAATGGACTCAATTCCCCAATAAAAAGGCATAGACTAATAGACTGGCTAAACACACAGGACCCAATTTTGCTGCTTACAGGAAACCCACCTCAGGGAAAAAGACAGACACTACCTTAGGATGAAAGGCTGGAAAACAATTTTCCAAGCAAATGGTCCTGGTCCGAAGAAACAAGCAAGAGTAGCCATTCAATTATTGGATAACATTGAATTTCAACCCAAAGTTATCAAAAAAGACAAGGAGGGGCAATCCATACTCATCAAAGGTAAAATTGACCAAGATGAACTCTCAATTCTGAATATCTATGCTCCAAATACAAGGGCAGCCACATTTACTAAAGAAACTTTAGTAAAACTCAAAGCACATGTTGCACCTCAGACAATAATAGTGGGAGATTTAACACCCCACTCTCACCAATGGAAAGATCCTGGAAACAGAAACTAAACAGAGACACATGGACACTAACAGAAGTTATGAAACAAATGGATTTAATAGATATCTACAGAACATTTTATCCTAAAACAAAAGGATATACCTTCTTCTCAGCGATACATGGTACCTCCTCCAAAATTGACCATATAATTGGTCAAACAACAGGCCTCCACAGATACAAAAATATTGAATTATTCCATGCATTCTATCTATCTGACAACCATGGACTAAGGCTGATCTTCAGTAACAACATAAATAATAGAAAGTAAACATTAACATTGAAACAGAACAGCACTCTACTCAATGATTCCTATGTCAAGGATGAAATAAAGAAAGAAATTGAAGAATTTCTAGAGTTTAATGAAAATGAACCCACAACATACCCAAACTTATGGGACACAATGAAGGCAGTCCTAAGAGGAAAACTCATAGCCCTGAGTGCCTCCAAAAAGAAACTAGAGAGAGCATACCTTAGCAGCCTGACAGCACACCTAGAAGCTGTAGAACTAAAGGAAGCAAACTCACCCAAGAGGAGTAGATGGCAGGAAATAATCAAACTCAGGGTCAAGATCAACCTAGTGGAACATAATCAACTATTTAAAGAATTAACCAAACCTAGAGCTGGTTCTCTGAGAAAAACAACAAGATAGATAAACCCTTAGCCAGACTAACCAGAGGGCACAGGGACAGTATCCTAATTAGTCGGCCATCATTGGGAAGAGAGGCCCCTTGGTCTTGCAAACTTTATATGCCCCAGTACAGGGGAACACCAGGGCCAAGAAGTGGGAGTGGGTGGAAGAGGGTATAGGGGACTTTCGGGATAACATTTGAAATGTAAATGAAGAAAATATCTAATAAAAATTTAAAAATAAAAGAAAAATAGTTACAACCCAATTTCAAATAATACATAGTACTATAGTATTGATTACAGCATCTGTTGAGGACTCCATTACAATACATTAATTATCAGGTAATTCTGAACAGCAGAGAATGGCAGCATCACATATCAATTCCTTTGAGGATTTTTTTTCCAAGATAAGTAAATAAAGAATAACAGAAACTCAAAAAAAAAAAAGTCCAAAAAAAAGTGTACAAGTTCAATAACATTCAAGCTTTTGTGAGGTAAACTAGAGTTCTAAAGATTAAATGCCAGGGAAGTATGGTTGGGAAGTTACAAGTTATTGTCATTAGTGTTTAATTTTCTGATGTTGTACCTATTAGTGTATGTTTATGGTATGTAAAAAGAAAAGAAATTAAAGTTACTAATATGAAAATCCTAGAGAGGGCATTTACCTGCCATTATGGAGTTGGTTTCAATGTAGTCAAGTGGACCCTTATAAAAGAAAAGGAAAGCAGAGAAGTACAGAAGAGGAAGAGGGGGAGGAAGGGTTAGAGGTGGAGAAGGGAGAGTGAGAAAGACAAGAGGAGGACCAACATGAAAAATACAAAAAAAAAAAAAAAAAAAAAAAAAAAAAAAAAAAAAAAAAAAAAAAAAAAAAAAAAAAAAAAAAAAAAAAAAAAAAAAAGCAGAAAGAACTTAGAAGAAGGACAATTGATTTAACACATATACATGTTTTGGCTCACCAGTTCTGGCTTTACAAACATGTCAAGAATCCAGGGAGAACTCCAGCTTTCAGAGTTTGGGAATGATCCCAAGAAGGCATTGTCAAAGAAACAGGGACCTTGTTTGGTACTATATTTTGCCAACAATATGAAAGATTATGAAAATAGATTGCCTTCTAGAACTGGAGGAAAGAAGAGAGCTCAAAAGATACCTTTATTTTAACTTCTTGAGAGAGATTACAGGAAAATATTTTGAACCTACAAAACACTGACCTAGACCACAAAGTGTGAAACTAGAGATCTGAAGCTTTTGGTAAACATATGCTACATCAGGACCCAGCCATGGAGAACTCACCCAATAGGCCTTTAAATGATGATTCATAAGAGGATTAGTTGGAATACTTCTGTGTCAGTCTCACAGACCCCGAGAGCTTGGGCTGCCTCAATACACACCAGTGCTATATATAGCTATTCCTAAGGAGAAAATAGGAGTTGATCTCTGGAAAAAACAGACTTTAGTAGTCTTTCCCCATTTGTGAGTACTCGGCTCTGCTGCTCAAAGCACTTATTTTCCTCTCCAAGATGAAGAGGAAGAACCTGTGAATGTTGAATATCAGGCTACCTGCTTTATTCCACTGGGTCCTGCTGTGGTACCTGCCCATAGCGATTCTCAAGCTTGGCTAAGGATCATTCTTTTTTCACTCCAAGAGAATCAAAGATGAGGCAAAGAACTTGGGCACCCATTAGGTGACACGGTGTTTCTAGAAACTAAAATGTGTGGTTGTGTCAAGCATGGAAATATTGATGACTGAATCTAGGAAGAAGATAGTAAATTTTTCATGGATTTGAAATATATAGCATGTTTACTAGTGTAAAGGGTACCTCTAGAATTTACATCCCTTCAATCATTTGAGCCTACATTTAAGATATGTGTAGACATAGTCAAGATTTGTATTTTGAAAATATCATTTATTTTAATTTTGGTGTTTAGTAGACTTCATTTATTATCTGTTTAAATTTATAGAAAATGGGGCATTGTAGGAAGTGGCATTATATCATAGAACAACTCTTATATCTCCTCACATGTTCATATACCATTCTTGTCATTAAGTCTTTTTATAGTGATTATGGTTTTATTGTCAGGTTTTTGCATGTTTGTTTTACGTTATCTCTTGTTTTCTTTCTAAAATGTCACATATAGTGTATGGCCTTTTCATATTGTTTTACTACATTTTATTTGCATTTTCATAGATAAAGAGTTAATTTGTCATTATTGTTAAGTACTTTACTCTGTGGGGTTACTTGTTTACCCTTTTCTGCTACATTCTGACCACTTAGATGGTCTGGTCCTCACTAGCACTAGCTGGCCTGGCATGTGTTGTAGTAAATACTTTCAGGCAATATCATTTTGTGTGAGGTTTCTTTTTCCTCTTTCAGGAACAGAAACACACTGCTTTGAGGAAAAACACTCTATTTGAATATTGAAGGGATTTAACAAGTGTACCTCCCAGCTCTCATTCAGTCTGCATAGCATTCAGACTTTGAGAAGAGAATTATCTGGCTAGGGGTGCTGTCTCTGCCCATCTGCTCTTCTTTCTTCCTCTGTGATGAGGGTCCCTTGTGGCACACAACTGGAATTAACCAGAGTAAACAGGCTTCTAGCCATGTTCTAAAATCCATCTCTGTCTCTCTGTCTGCTCCCTCTCTCTCTTTCTCTCTCTCTCTCTCTCTCTCTCTCTCTCTCTCTCTCTCTCTCTGTGTGTGTTTGTGTATGTGTGTGTCTACATATATGTGTACACAAGTGTGTGTGAGAATGTGTGTAGAGACCATAGATCTCTGACTGATTGCCCTAAGACATGGTCTGAATATGGAGCTCACAAATTTTTTCAGCTAGGCTGGCTATCTATCAAGACCCAGAAATTCTGCTTGTCTCCACAGATCTAAGGTATATATATATATATATATATATATATATATATATATATATATATCTTATGAATATGCTAATGCCTGCATTTTTATTAGATATTTTCTTCATTTATATTTCAAGTGCTATCCCATAAGTCCCCTATACCCTCCCCCTACCCTGCTCCCCTACCCACCCACTCCCACTTCTTGGCCCTGGCATTCCCCTGTACTGGGGTGTTTAAAGATTGCTAAACCAGGGGGCCTTTCTTCCCAATAATGGCCAACTAGGCCATCTTCTAATACATATGCAGCTAGAGACATGAGCTCTGGGGGTTCTGATTAGTTCATATTGTTGTTCCATCTATAGGGTTGCAGACCCCTACAGCTCTTAATGCCTGCATTTTTAAATGAGTGATAGGCATCTAACCCAGAGCCTTCTGTGGTATAGCAGGGATTCATACCCACTCTGTCATCTCCTCAATACCTCTACTGTATTTTTCACTGAACACAGAGCTCAATAGCTGGCTAGCAAGCTTCAAAGATCATCTTTTCTTAGCTTCCCTGGTACTGAGACTACAGATGTGCACCAGAGTCTGATTTGCCTGACAGTGCTGAGGTTCTGACTAACTCAGCTCCTCTAGATTGCAGTGCAGACGTTTTACTAATGAGCCACAACTGCAGCCCCTAACTCTACTCCCTAATAATTATTAAGGTTATGATATTATCTTGACATTATGTTTGGATCTTTTAAAAAAACTTTACACACTATTGGGAGAAAACAGTATATCATATTCTGTCGGATCCTCAGAAATCCTAACATAAAAATGCAAATAAACCAGAGAAGCCAAAGCAGAATCTACAGATGAGATCTCAAGTGGCAAATGTCTAAAACCTTCAACTTTCAACAATACAACACTTTCCCCACAAAGATCACCTAAACAACTGTCTCGAGATGAATAAGGGAACATGGGCACTGTTCTCAAAATCACTTTAGATTCAACAATGTAAAGCTTGTTGTTTGCAGTATGCTCACTGTTGGGAAACACAGAGTGTAGAATGTTCCTGATGTCCCTATGGCTCTGTATCTTCATGAAATAGAGGGATAGTGTCTGTTTAGTTTCTCAAAGTTTATTTGACTTCCACAGTCCCATCTGGTTCAGTGACCAAGATCATGCATTCATCACTTTGCTTTTTATACTTGGGCCAACTCTTCTACAAAACCACCTCCAAGTACCAAGTCATGCAGTGTGTGCCACTGCCACAGGCCCTCTGAGTCCCCTGCCTGCGTGGGTCGAGTTCTCTTGAGGAAGTGGGCAAAGATTCGGTGAGTGACAAACAGACATGACACACAAGGGAGTGTGTAATATCTGAGTGTAATTTGTTAAATTGAGCATCAGACTTTTATGCTGAAGAAAATGGGGAAGTTAGGTGACACACCAGCAAGATAACAAAACTGTAATACAAGCGAGGAAGGACTGGCAAGAACCAACTGGGATAAGATTCAAGGTTAACACTGGGATCAAAAGCAATTCTACCTGAGGTCAGCTTAAACTTAAGAGCCAGGGGCAAGGGCTTCATTCCCTTGTCGTAGTCCACCTTCCCCCTAGGCCATTGTATCTGGGTGTAACTCAGCTAGCTATAGTTCTAACTGTCTAGTCTGGTTCCTTCTCAGATCGCAAACTTCCTTATTCCTAGATAGTGCTGAATTCCTTTGTAGGGCAGTGACTGACTCAAGGTTGGATCAAGGACTGCCTAGAATCTAACTTGGCTATATGTTAAAATATGAATCCTTAGAAGCACTTATAATGAAGCAATATTAGGGAAAAGCACACAGATCTGTTTACTAACTAAATCAAGGACGTTGGAGCATTCTTTATACAGGATGCCACAATTCCAGGAGACTAAAGTCCTAGGCTTTTTGCTCTGAGACCGCGCCTAGACTTTTCAGCCTGTCACGCAGGTTGCTACTGGAGTGGATGTAGCATGCCACAGAGCACCCTTCAGTGAGGATATGAATAGTGAAGATAAGGGAGCTCGTGGCGGTTTGGGGGGAGTTGGTAGAGAAAAATTAAGGAGGCTACTTCCTACAGGATTTCTCAGTTTTTGATAAGTTATTCTGCTTTAATTTCTCAACAATGTTTTCAACAGACTTCTGCCTCCTTTCCTCTCCTTACAAAATGATCTCATAGACTGTCAAAAACAATTTAGAGAATCCTGCTTCATAGTAAAATTACCATTTCTCTTGATGGTGCCATATATTTTCATCTCCCTTCAAAGAGAAATGAACTGAAACTCTTAGTCATGATGACTTTTACTGATGTGCCATAAGAGACAATTTGACCTTGATTGTCCATGCCCTTTGCTTACCATAACTCCTTCACAGACATCCCATGGATTCAGATCACTGCTGTATTACTGAAAATGTGAGGAGCTGAACATGGCAAAGAAAGTTCCATTGTCAAGTAGCACAGTATAGTAGTTTAGTGGGAGACATTGGGACATAAGCCCACTTTTGATAAGCCTTTGTAGATGAGAAGTCATAGTCAAGTAGGCATAAAGGCATCCTTTGCAGCCCTTCCTCCATGTAAATTCATTTATAGAGGCTGGTGGGCACTTTATAAGGTATTTTATTGTTCGCTGATATCAATATCCATTTTCTATGTCTTGAATCTAAAAGTTGGTCTGATAAAGTCCAGCATCAATTATCTTGGAAGTTAAGTCATTTAAGTCATATCTGTACTGAGCAATGTTTTTTTGATTTTTGTAAAACAGCATTTTCTTTCTTTTTAAGATAAATATTATCCAGACAATATCTGAAGGGTTCTTAAATGGGAAGCCCAATTTGAAGCAGATAAAAGCCAGACAGAACAGAATATGCATCAGGGAATACACTTTGAATGTCTGTGTTTAATACTTTTCAAACACATTTACTGTTGATATATATTATCAGCTATGCTGTCACTATCAGTTAACTGTGAGTAATATTAAACACCTATGGACTCTCTATTATGTGAATAAGTTCTTCCTTTTTAACCATCTATCTACCTTATCACACCTATAACTTTGAAATTTCCTCATATGGCTAAGATAAATTTGAAGAGTTGCTTAAAGATTGTGCCTTAAAGAAATTTCCCTATATTATCTATTTGGGCCCAGTGCAAAACACGGGTTCCTCTTAAGAAAGAAACTGCATGATTGGGGTTTAGAGAATGTGAGTCAACTGTGAAGCTAGAAGTGGTAGACTGATGGATTCTCTGTAGAGTCCCAACCAAAAATATAAATGGCTGCTAAAAACTGAAAATAATGAAACAAAGTTATATGACTCCATGAATTTGGAGGTAATCATCTTTTACAACACCTCCAATTGTTTGAAACTGAATCCAGATTTCTGATTTCTAGAACTTGTTACAATAGTTATAAGAATCTAATACAAGTTTTAAGGCTACAAGTTACTTTAGTAGACAGCCTCTAGGTGCACAAGGCTAGGCATGAAGACCTGTCCCAGAATAACTGTGGCATCTGAAACCTTTGCCACTAGCCTTCATGATCTCTTGCCCTATTGTCTATGGTATTGCAGAAAATATCACTGAGACCTTAGGCACACACATATTTAAAGAATCAATATAATATATAGTTTATAATACCTGGTTTAACAGTCTAAGGACTCAAATATTTTATGTTGTCCTTGGGAAGGGATCATTAACAAAATCTCCATGAGGAGACTTCATAAGTCACTTGGTTAGACTGTGACTCCAACAATCCATATTCCATACATTTTCCAGATAAGTATTTACCATGTATGAGTGTGAGGCCGTTCTTTGTTTTAATACTCTATAGGTGGTCCCTAACGCCCTTCAAATTAGTGTAGTGCGTAGCCTGTGCAAGTCCCTATGTGTGGAGAGCATGTATTGTTCTTGACTAATGAACTAAAAAAAATGAGCAGATATCATTAGCAATATTTTGTTTTTCAGAGAGATGTGAGCCCTTTCAATGATTAAAGGAAGGCACAATCTTATCCATGCTTCAATTGATATATGACTTCTATAATACATAGCTGACATACTCTTGGACCATTTGACATAGTCTAGTGAGGAAAGACAATAACATGTAAAACTGAAACAGAATATCAACATGATAGAAAGCAACCATTGAATGGTAGACTCTCTGAAGGATTAGGGATTTGATGAACTGATACTTAAAGGGTAAGAAGGGTCAGTTATAGGTAGAAATAGAGCATTGTGGACAGAGGTGGAGATTAATACAAAGAAGTAATGATTGGCATATTGGTGTGAAGAGCAAGAAATCTTTAGTTCTGCTGAAGTAGAGGAAGGGAAGAAGGTATGATTTATTAGAAAAGCTGGTAACCTCTGGGTCATGGATAGATTGGTATAGCAGTTAATGAATTTGAATTCTTTATGAGCCATATTTCTTGGAGGATTTTAAACAGTAAGTTATATTGCATGAATCATACCCCAAATTATAAGTCAGGTTAACATATAGAATATTGGTTATAGAGGGGCAAACGAAGAAGGAAGGACTATAACTGAAGAAATTTGCCAGGCAAAAACATTGATGGTTTGGAAAGTAATGAGAGCAGGAAATATGGAAATAAATGAAATTTTTCTCTATGTATTTTAGAGGTATAATCAAAGAACTTCTAGAGGAAGTTTACATCAAGAGGATGTAATAGACATGGAGAGTGTTTCCTATATAGTAATAGGGCATAATAAGAAAAATATTCTTTATTCTAAAGATGCCAAGACCTGTTGAATCATAAGGTTTGGGAAAGGAAATTGAGTTCTGTTTTTGTGGGTTTAAGTCTAAGGTATTTATTAGTTATCCAAGTGGACACAGTGAGATGTAAGTTAAATTTTTGTATCTAGTATTCACAAAATCAATACATTTCATGACTAAATAATAAAAAGTTTAGATATTTTGATTGAGTATTTAATGGGAAGAAATGCTAATACAATTTTCTTTCACTTTTTATTTTGCTAGGATAGCCATATGCTGATGTGATCTTTAGCTTATTCCATTATTGTGAACTTTAGATAGAGTGATGGTGGGGTTGTGTTTGTTTGTTTAGTTGGTTGGTTTGGTTTGTGTCTTGATAATATAGAAATATTCTCCAAAATTATATCCATTGTGTTTTATTAATTAATTATTTTATTGATTTACTTCCTGAATGTTGTCCCGATCTTCCCTCTCAGAGTCCTTTTCCCCATTCTACCTCCCCTTTGCCACTAAGATATTCATTCTTATAAAAACAGAATTCCGTGAAAGCTGCAATAACAGATATCATTTTGTTCTACTGCCACCTAGTGGCATCATTCAAACTTAGCAAATAAGTTCACAGCAAATAAGTGTCTTTAGATTACCAGAGAACATTTCCCCTGGACTACATGAAATTTGTAATAAAACAGTGACCCGGGTCTATGGCTACTCCAGAATTGTTTGCCTCTTCAGCAATATCTACACTTAGATATCAATTGAGTTTTCTTCAAATTATGCTTTATTTACTCCATTGTGTGTGTGTGTGTGTTTGTGTGTGTGTGCATATGTGCTTGAGTGCATGTGCAACTGAGCCATCGTCTGAGATCCTAAATTTTCTTCTCTTAAAGCCAACACTTAGAAATATATGTAGGCTATTTTGTAATAATCCTTTAATGTTTTTCATAATGTTTCTCAGCTTTTGAACCCCAAAGGGGAATGGATTTTATTAGTATTATGAGAAAATATTGAAAAAATGGATAAAATTCAGGCAATATCTTATTGAATATATCTCTTGGGGGTTGAGGGAGTTGTACTTGAGAAAATCCTAGAGGATGTGGATATTATAAGCAAAGAAAATTTTTTGACAGGCAATGCACCTGTGATTTGATTTATAGCTGCTGTTTAATAAATATGTAACCTTGAATGTGTGTATCGTTACAGTTAGGGATGTTTGCAACTCTTAACATGTATCAGAGTATGAATAATATCCAAGTCTGACAAAAACAACAGATTTAAGAACATTAGCATTGGAAGGATGACACAATACATTTACAAATCTATTGGGGAGGGGTGTGCCTTAACATAGAACAGACCTCATGGAAAAGTGGGGTAGGCAGTCAGCCGGCAGGCACAGGTAAAGGAAACCATGACATTGGTTCTTTAGTCTGGATTCCATTTGAAATAACAGACAAGGCAAGGAACCAGATGCAAGATTTCCAGTTTGAGTACTGTCAACTGTCTCTGGAGAATAGAAGCCACCCAGAGTTGTTTGGATCTTTCTTGGGTTGTGGGTGCAGGAAAATAGTGGCTGGGTAAATATGCCATAAAGATTGGATCTAGAAATGAAGTCTTGTGGTGCAGGCATGTGGTCCCAAACAGGTTCAGGGGTCCCAAGCTGCATATTGAGTTCAAGGCCAGATTTTAAAATGTACTGAAAATTCCTTAAAATATTAAAAAGATATTTAAAAGATGCCAAGGATACCACAGCTCTCAGAAGACATATTTCTGAAAGCCAATAATTTTGAAATAGAAGAAGAAGTTAATAGCCTTCTTTGATCCTTCGAGGGTGAAAAGACAAGGGCCTTATCTGACGCACTTAGATGCTAAAGTCCAGTCAATGACTTGCTCCTTTATGTCTAGGTTTGCGTTTCTGTGAATTACAAAGAAGTCCCCCGAACTTCTGGCTTCTGAATGGCACCTTCCTATGTGAAACTATGGGAAATTGAAGGTCTGACTGATTAGCTATCAATAGAGGTTTATGGCACTGATTTTAGCTTTGGTGTTTATGTATATTTCTCCTGCTAAATTTAGTTATGCTGATGGAAATTTGAAGAGATAAGGTTGCTTTTGTCAAAGACTGTGATTATAATATTGAAATGGAATGTATATACAAAGAGGATCAAGAAGGTTGAAATATATACAGTTCTGTGAGCATGCCATGAAACTTAATTCAAGCTGGGCTAAGAGGAGGATAAACACATGGGGTGAATGAAGCAAAAGTTGGAGCATCAGTAGTGAGCCAGTAACCAGTTTCAGTTTCTACTTCTTGGTTCCTGCATTCAGCCTTCACCCTCAATTCCCTTCCTGAGAATTAAAATTAACGTCTTCCTTTCCTAGTCACTTTTGATTATGGTATCTATCATAGTGACAGAAAGAAAACAAGGTCACCCCCATACCGAATCAGATACTCAATTTCCCATGGATTCAATGGTCTGAGGCAATAACAATGTGCTCTAGTTTGGTCAGAAGCCTGAGAGTCTAACCATACCACACCACTCTGTCTGCCACACACCTTATTACAAATCTAATCTGAAATTGCTTTAGCACTCAGGAAACACCAATGATGAAGGGGATTCAAACCCAAATTCTTACCTAAGGTCCAGAATGTGGTCATCTATTGTGTCTGCGGAGCGTCTATTTTGTGGTCTTTTGCAGTTGCCACATGATACAAGGCAAATTGTTGTTCTCTTTCATACACTTAGTCTCATAAATATATATAAGAATTTAGAAATGGATGTGGAGAAAATTCAAGAACAACTCTTTGTGGCGTTTGACAGAAAAACAAGAGGGCAGACAAGGCCTAATGTTAGTAGTTTCCAGGAGAAGGAAGATGGAGAAGAGGCAGAGAAGAGGAGAGAAAAACATACTATTTGAGATAGATTAGAAGTTTAGCAATAGGAGGTTGTCAACCAATCACATAGTAGACAATCAGCCACTTGGGGACAAACAGTGGAGACCAATCACATAGTAGACAATCAGCCACATGGGGACAAACAGTGAAGAGAAGAGCATCAGACCATGCTTGAGAAAGCCCAGAGTGTCAAGAAAATCATGCCTAGGAATAGAGCAATGTTTGAAAGAAAATAAGACAGAAAATGAGGAAAAGGAAAAGGACAAGTTGTATTACAGGAAGAAAGCTCTGTAAGCATCTGCAGCAGAGGAGGAGTTGGGTAGGATATCATTCTATCTCTTTGAGTGTTTATTTAGTCCTCTCCTTTCCTTTGCCTGTCTTCTGGAAAGTCAGATTTGCTCTACTGAGGCAGTAGACTCCCCGACTCATGATTGGCCCATATGAATTAATTATTTTTTTAAATTTATTTTTATGTTTCTTCTTTTTTTATTAGATATTTTCTTCATTTACATTTCAAATGCTATCCCTTAGTTTCCTCTCTGAAAGTCCCCTATACCCTCCCCCAACCCTACTCTCCAACCCACTCACTCCTGCTTCCTGGCCCTGGCATTCCCCTGTACTGGGGCATATGATCTTTGAAAGACCAAGGGCCTCTCCTTCCATTGATGACTGACTAGGCCATCCTCTGCTACATATGCAACTAGAGACACAGGCTCTGGGGCTTACTGGTTAGTTCATTCTTAAGGGAAAAGAGAATAGCACACAATATTTTGGTTAACTTAAAATATCAGATGTCTACCTGAAACAAAGATAAAACTTGGATTTTATTCTTTTGACCAGAAGGTAGTATCTGGACATTAATGGACTTCAACAAGACATCCATCCATCCCCCTTTCCATATAATTTAAACCCTAACTGAGAGTGAATTAGAGAAGCATAGGTAGACAGAAAAGTGAAAGCAGGCTCCTAGATGACTGCAGATTTCCCCCCAGAAGACAGTGAGGAGAAACTACTGGAAGGTATAGGACAGTTGTCTAGACAGGACCTGTAGGGGAGGTAGGAGGACTAAGAAACTTTGTAAAATACCACTGTCAGAGTCCAGTTAGTGGACAAGAAGTCTTAGGGATTCTCCCTTACTGAAAATATAAAGCTGTTACCGGCACCGCCACCACCCCCTGCTCCATTCTTGTCTTACTCATACATTCAGTTCTTTGTCCATGTTAGAGCATGAGATTTGCAGTTTCCTAGATGACTATCACCATCCTCATTGCATAAGGATGGGCAAAGATTCTGGCTACCTTTCTGGTATTATTAAAGAAAGTACAGCTAGGGCTCAAATTTAACCATGAGGTACATCTAAAATAGCCTCCAAGGCTATTGAGATAGTAGGCTGTACTACTACTGTAGAAGATGTTCTTGTAGAATTTGATTGTAGGGAAAATGTGGTCTCTACTTTTGCAATTTCCATTAGTGTGTAATCTTCATTTGCAATGTTATTGAAATAATACAAAGAAACAACAGTAATTCCATGCCAATGCACTTGACAAAGATTAAGTAGCAAATTCTTTAAAAGGCTCTGACAATTGAAGCTCAGTAAAAAAAAAAAAAAAAAAATAGGTATACTATTATAACTGCTCTATTGAAGAAAATCAATTTTATATTTAAAGTAGTCATCATGGCCAATTGGTCTTTGTATAAGAAATACAAGGTTACTGTAGCTATCAAAGTTAACCAATGCAATTTACTATATTAGAAAAATATTGGGGGAAAATCTTATTAGACTCAAGTGACATAAAAGTATTCAACAAATCCAATATCTAATCTTTTGTGAATTTCTTCTTAAAGTAACATAGAAAAATAACTTCTTTGGCTTAATAAAGGCCACTCACAAAAGACTTATGAACCTTATGTTGAGAAACTGAATTTTTTTCCCCTTTTGGATAGGAATAATAGACAGACCTCCTTTGGTGAATTCTACTCAACATTGAATTGTAAATTCTTCCTGCAATATAAAAATATAAAAAGACTTTTGTTATGCAAAATCTTCATTTGTATGATTGCCTATGTGGAAAATTAGATGGAACCTACAATAAAATCATTAAAACTAACGAATGAGTTAAACAAGGATGGAGGGCACAAGATGAACTGTTTTGTAAAGATGAATTGAATTTCTTTGTACTAACAATACATACATATAAATGAGAGAAATAGCCAATTATTATAGCAACAAAACTGGAATAGTTAGGCATAAGTGTACAGAAATCACATAATGCCTATAGAATTCTTAAGCATCTTTGGAAGTAATTTTAAAAACTAAAAGTGATTCATGAGTTGAAAGGTTCAGTGTTGTCAGCTTATATGTTGCTCCAGTACTATCTCAAGCAAACTCATAACCATTTTTATAGAAATAGAAATGTGTTTATTATGGGAAGACAAAGGACCTGGAATAACTAACAAACGTAAGGGGGGGACAGGGAATTACAACACTGACCTTGCATCGGGAAGGAAATCAAGTTTTTTTTTTTCCAACTTTTATTACATATTTTCTTCATTTACATTTCAAGTGTTATCCAGAAAGTTCCCTATACCCTCCCCCCCTCCTGGCCCTGCTCCCCTACCCACCCGCTCCCACTTCTTGGCCCTGGCGTTCCCCTGTATTGGGGCATATAAAGTCTGCATGACCAAGGGGCCTCTCTTCCCAATGATGGCCAACTAGGCCATCCTCTTCTATATATGCAGCTAGAGACATGAGCTCAGGGGGTACTAGTTAGTTCATGGTTATTCTTCCACCNTAGTCTAGGTTTCTGGGCTAATATCCACATATCAGTGAGTACATGTTATGTGAGTTCTTTTGTGATTGGGTTACTTCACTCAGGATGATGGCCTCCAGATCCATCCATTTGCCTAGGAATTTCATATATTTATTGTTTTTAATAGCTGAGTAGTACTCCATTGTGTAAATATACCAAATTTTTTGTATCCATTCCTCTGAGGAGGAACATCTGGGTTCTTTCCAGTTTCTGGCTATTATGAATAAGGCTGCTATGAACATAGTGGAACATGTGTCCTTATTACCAGATGGAATATCTTCTGGATATATGCCCAGTAGAGGTATTGCAGGATCTTCTGGTAGTACTATGTCCAATTTTCTGAGGAACCGCCAGACTGATTTCCAGAGTGGTTGAACCTGCTTGCATTCCCACCAACAATGGAGGAGTGTTCCCCTTTCTCCACATCCACGCCAGGAAATCAAGTTTTAATTATAAAGGCAGGTTGGTAAACTAAAGTAAAATCAATTTAACAATATAAAGAATATGTTCCTTCCCTTTTACAGGTTCTTTGTGAATTTCATATTATCCACCCCAATCCCATTCATCTCCCCCTTTCCTTGGTCCTGTCCCCTACTCTTGTAACCTTCCCCTCAACAGAGAAAAGGAGTCTCCTTGTGGAAGCTGTGGTGTGTCCAAGTGCACCCCAGAGTGTTCCCCTTCGTTCACACTTTCTTGATTACAAATACTCACTGTAATGACTCTGGTACGAGGCCTCTGGCTTCTGCTACTCCATCAGTACTGAAATATCACTGGAACTCTTCTCAGATATCCTGTTTGTTCCCTGTGTCATTGATATGCTTTAGTTTTGGATCTGTAGGATGGAGCCATTCATAAACTCTAGCAGTTTATTGATGATGTGCAAGTTGGCAAGGGTCAATGTAAAGCCCTGGATATAGGCCTGAGACATATCTGAATTGGTCAGTCCACTGGCTCTTTGGCATTTGTGCCCCAGGATCACCTCAGCAGGGACCCCACAACCAGGGCAGACTCTATCCTACTGCCCAGGTGAGGTCCAGGGTCTACTCTCCCAAATGTTGCTCCTGGTGAAGGACATGGCCAGTTCTCCCAGTCCCGTGACCCTTATTACTTCTCCCTGCCATAGATGGAGAGGAACAAGGGAGGGGAAGATATCATCTCCCTTGTCCACTCCACTAAATGTCAAACAAAAGGCAGGGCAGGCTTTTCTGCCCTCAGGGTCAGCTTCAGGGCCAGCTCTACTATGCTGCCCAGAGAAGGTGTAGGGTCAGCTTCCCCCAAGTACTTCAGCAGGTGAAGCACATGGCCAAATCTTCTGCTCTTGTGAACCCAGGGCCAGCTTCCTGCCTGCTGTAGGTGGCAAGGGGTTTGGGTGAGGGAGGGCATCTTTCTTTGCACATGCAGACATATTTCAGGATGATCTCTTCCATGCTTACACCCATGTGGCCCGTGGCCCACTCACCAGCATTCCTGCCATTAGAGTCAGCTCTACGGTGCTGTGCGGGTGAGGCGCAGGGCCTGTTCTCTTGAATTCTCAAGCAGGTAAGGGACAGACTAGTTCTGCTGTGATGACCTTGTGGGTCCAACTCTCCCACCCACTGCAATAGCTATGGCAAAAGGAATGATGGGAGGGAATCTCCCTCCTGAACACCACCTCACTGCAGATAAGAGGTAGAGCTGGCTCTCTTACACTCATGCCCTCAGGGTTGGACCACATCCAAAGTCAGCCCTACTGTGCTACCCAGTAGTACAGGAGGTGAGGGGCAAGACCTGCTCTCCCACTTTGATGACTTAGATACCGCTCCTCTGCCTGTTGTAGGTAGCAAGGGGTGGGGTGTGGCATCTTTTCCTCACCCATATCACTGCTCAGCAGACAAGTGGTAGGGCCAGCTCTTCCATGGTCATGGTTTCAGGTCTGGCTCACCCGTGCCTCTACCACCAGGGTTAGCTCTATTGTGCGGCCCAGGTGAGGTTCAGGGCCTGCTCTTCTGAGTGCTGCAGCTTAGGAGGAGCAGGGACAACTCTCCTGCTCTGACTATTCCAAGGTCAAGGCTGCCAGAGATAGTGAGGCACAAGGGAGAGGAGGCTATCTCTCCCTGTGGTTTGCTCTCAGGAGTACTGCAGCTGGCTAGTGATGGAGTCAGTTCTGCTGCTCACATGTCCCCAGAGCCAGCAATCCCACACTGCTCAGGTGAGGGGTGGGGCCAGTTCTGTCCAGCCCTCAGATATTGCCATGTCCTCACAGGGCAGGCTCCAGTGGGCAGCACAGGTCAGGACCACGCACCATGGTCACAGGTGGAATCACTACAAAATCGTTTCAGGCTGTTCTCAGCACCCTGATCTTCAGTTCTGCCTCTTCCTATTGTGCCCACCCACACCCTTCTGTTTATCTTTCTCTTCTATTTTTCTACCATTTACTTTCTCCTTTTAGCGGTGCCTGTGGTCTCTGAGTGTCTGGGGTCATCTCAGGAGTGCTATGCCCTGCTCATGCTTTATGGTGCCAGGTAGTGGTCATTTCAGGAATGACCTTCCGACCCAAGCCTGAATGGTGGTCATCTCAGGCTAGCTTCCTGTCTGTGCCCCATGGCACCAGTCCTTGATTGTCTTAGGCTCACTCCTCTCCCCTAGCCTGCCTCTGTGGCTCCTTGCAAGGGTCGCCTGTGTTAACCTTACTCCCACTCGGAGTCTCTAGCTTGCTCCCCATCCTGGGTGCCCATCTGGCCCTGCCTGGTGCCTGGACTGTTAATAGTCTCAGCCTGGCTTTTTCCTTGGAATGTTAGGCTTCAAAACATTCAGATATTTATATTTAAGTACACTGAGAGTAGACATAGCCTGTCTCCTTTCTGCCACCTACTGACACATATGAGACACAGCAGCCACACATAAAATGCCTCTAGGGGCAGAAGAATATATTTTTATTGTTCACCATAATGTTATCTAAAATATGAAACTTTTTTTTTTTCATTTTCTTCTTGGTATATAACTGATCTAAAGTAATTTCATATAGTTAACTGAGCAATTTGCTAGGTTTGATATGAATTATGTCTGTTTACCATATCTATCATATATCTTCCTATAAACCCACTCACCTTCGTATATTTACTAGGTGAAATTAAAACCAAAATACATCACTGAAACAATGTGTTTGTAAGGGTTTGGAAATTGTGGAAATGCACATATCTATGGAGGAAAATGAGATTGCATAAAACTTTCTTTCAAAAGTTGAATAGCTGCTTCCTGTCAGTTCAACAAATATATATCCTATGATGAATTCATTCTAGTTAATGGTGTTTATAGAAAGTAAATTAAAAGCGATGTCTACAGAGACTCTTATATATAAATGTTAACAGTCACTTTACTTTTAAATAAAGAGAATATCCCAAATTATTTAATAACACATAAATAATTTCTAAGTGAGCAAGGAATCAGATTTATTTAGCAAGCGAAACAAAACTTTAGCATATGGGGAGGGTGGGAGCAGAGTGACAGGAAGACTAAACCAGGTGGCAACTCTTATAAATTATTTTTCAAAAATTACTTTAAATCTACCTTGTATTCTTTGACAGTTGTAGACATGTACATCGTTAATTGCTAATTTAAGTCATTTTAAGCCACTCCCTATTACTCTTTTCCATCCTATTTCTCTTACAGATAGCCTCTGACTTTTTAATGAGGCCGTCTTCTGCTATGTTTTCCTTTGTGACCTGGAGTTAAATTATGGTTGCTTGCATACACTAGGAAGGAAAATACTTACAGGATCACAGACCATTTGTTAAGTGATGACAATATTGAAATAAATGATATATGTTCATTTGGCCACCATTAACTGTTATTAGTCCCTCACTGAGGGAAGGTCCTCATGAATTTTCCTAATTCCATGATAAATTTTGTCAGGGCACAGTTTTGTGCAGGTCTTGTGCATGTATATAAAACTATGGCAAGTTTATGAGTGCAATGGCTATATCAAGTTCTTTTCTCTCCGTTTATCATGACAGTCCCTATGCTTGGACTGGTGTCACATATATGACCCATTTAAGGCCAAACACTCCCATCATCCTTTACTCTTAGTGTCTTTGACCAGTAATAAGGCAGCTTCACCTAATGCTCATTAAGTAAGCCATGGTATCTCTGTAATCACCCAGATACGATCTCTTGGTTTATAGTTCCATGCTAGCTGGATAGTAATTAAATGAGAAACTAATTGGCTACTGCCCTAACATTTTTCTCTCTATTGCTACAATATGTACATCTTATAAGCTGATCATTATTATAGCTCATTTTGTTCATAGCTATGTAAAACTTCATGTTTATACTCCATCGACTGCCTGCAGTAGTAGCATATGGTCAGGCTACTTTGTTATAGTCAAAGAACGAACTGTTTAATTGTGTTAACATGATAATGAATCTCAAAATAATCTATATTGAGTGAAAGAAACTAAACTCCACCAAAGCATTTGCTTAAATATATGGAAAATGAAAACTAGTATTAACAGTATACCAAATTAGATCAATCATTGCCAAATGTCAAGAAGACACGCATTAGTGTAAAAGAATGGTATTACAAAGAGGCACAAAGGAACTTTGCCTTGTGATTGATACACTCATTATCTTGGTTATGATGATGGCTTCCCAGGTGCATAGTCATATCATTTAATGAAAGGATGTGTTATGGGAAATGCATCATCAGGTAATTATGTCTGTTTGTTCATGGTGCAGCCTATTGCTTCTGGGCAACATGACTGTGTAATGTGTTTCTGTAGTGAGAGTGCTGTAGACATTTGCAATATGATGGCAATCATTTTCAGATCCAATGACATCCAAACAAATGAACAAAATGCTAAAGACAAGACATATTTTATAAAGCAATATACCACATATACCATGCAAGCACCATACCTGGAGCTCATGAGACTAGGGGTTGGCTTTGTGTAGGTAGCAAATATGGTACTTAAAGGGAGCAAGGCTTTATGGAGAACTGCTGTAAGTTCCAAGCACTGTGGTCTGAGGCTACAAATTTGTACCAAGATTTCTGTCTTCAGTAAATCAATTTTAGATCATTACAATATTTATTTTGAATAGTTTATTATGCTTTTTGAAGTCTTTTTATAACAATACAGCTTAAACCCCAAATATATTGTACAATTTTACAAAATAAATGTTTTTCATGATTTCCTTATACTATAATATTTTTCCTAGTTTTCATCTTTTATGTGTGTGTGTATATATAAATGAGCATGCTTATGTGTGGGGGTGGATGTGCATATGTCTGTACACATGTACATGGACATATATATGCTTGTGGAAGTCATATGGCAACCTCAGGAGCATTTATTTATTTATTTATTTATTTATTTATTTATTTATTTATTTATTTGAGACAGGGTGCCTCGTTAGTGTGGAACTCAGAAGACTAGAGCTATCCCCAAGGATCCTGGCTCTGCCTCTCCAGCAGTAGGTAAGGAGACAGGTGTCACCAATCCTAACCTTTTGTGACTGTTGGAGATCAAATACCGGGCCTCCTACTCACAAGGGACCTTGTCCCTGCCTCCTACTCACAAGGGTCCTTGTCCTTGACTGGACCATTTCTTTATTCCTCAGCTTTAAAGTTTTTAAGCTTTATGTATACCTTTTAACTTTTGTTAAATACTGATATTCTAACATACACATGACCAAGACTGTGTAGAGGCAGGGGAATACTTTCAGTGCCTTCCAACTCCCATCTTGGATGGCCTTCGGACACAATAACATATCTGGAGCTGTCATCTCCTAGAATAACAAGACTTGTTTCTGGAATCATTCCTAAAGAACCTGTCTCATGCTATTTCACAGTTAAGGTCATTAAAAAATAAAGATAGAGGTGCATTCTAAAATAATGCTTAAGTAGTGTAGTATAGTAATGCCTGAATCAGCAAGTCACTTCTTATCATTAGCAAGTGATGCTTCATGCACATGAATTCTGTGTTTGAATTTATATGACTGGAAAACAGATTTGTTACACCAAAATCACAAATGCATGAATAATTTATTCCCAAGTGACATTATGACAGTTTCATTACCACTCTGTGGGGAGATCTTTGCATATGTGTGCTTGTTTCTAAACAAAACATCCGTATGTGGACAGGACTTGTATTTATTTAAATATTATAGATTTGTCTGCTTTCAATGTGTGAAGCTTACTGTCTGTTGATAATTCCTAATAAGGAAATAAATGAAGATGAGTATGTTCTAGAAAGGCTAGTGTGGTATGAGAACATCTGCAATCCCAGAGTGGCACGAGCACATTTGTGCTTGTAGAGTGGTGTAGGCCTCAGTGTGATCGCCATTCCAAGATGGCACCGGTTTCCTGTCTGCCCTAAGCAGTAAACAGCTCAGTGCATAAGCTTAAGGGCCCGTTCTTGCCTTGGGAACTCTTACCACCCTTGACGCATTCTGGCCTGATCCGGAGATAGCCTATGGTATGATGCCACGTCCTAGGCAAGCAGATTTCCCTATATAAGGACGCCCGTCTTGGGCATCAGGGCCCTTCACCTCCCAGAAGCTTTGCTCTCCGTCACAAGATGCAATAAAGCTTTGCTGTAGAAGGATCCTGTGTGTGGCCTGCTTCTTCCTGCTGGCAGGATACGGGGGTCGCAGAGTGGCAAGGGCACAGGTGTGATCATACAGTGGTGTTAACACATGACTTATTATAGAGTAGCATTAGCACATGTGTGATCATAGAGTGGCATTATCACATGAAATATCATAGAGTGGAATTAACACATGTGTGATCTTGGAGTTCCATTAGCACGTGAGTGATCATAATGTGGCATTACTAAATGAGTAATTATAAAGCAGTACTAGCACATGTAGAATTGTCTCAAGGCATTTAAACCAATTTGATTGTCATCACTGCAACAGGCTATCTAGACCCTCACTGCCTTATAAAATGAATTTTAAAAGTGAAAGTTTTTCCTAAACTGGCTAGTTCCAAAATTATTGAGATGGAGACTTACAGATTCATTCAACACTCTTTAAGCACAATAACTGAGCAGATATTTCTAAACTTCTATGCTACCTAGGGACTTCTCAGCCACATTCCCAATTTACTTGCATTCAGAACCAGATCATCCCATCATGATCAATCACACTCACACAGGGATGTTCATTCTTGATCCCCATGACATCAGCCTCCACTTATTTTCATATTTGTGTGGTACCACGGCACAGAATAATTCATGATCATACAGCTCTCCCATTCTTGTTAGCTCTAAACAGGCAGTTCTTCAGGGTTTGAATGCAGTGTGTACCTCATTTTTTATGAGGACTTTACAAGCAGGTTTTTTTCCAACTTTTATTAGATATTTTCTTCATTTACATTTCAATCCAGCAAGATAGTGGTGAAAGAGCCTGGATATAGCTGTCTCGGGGGAAACTATACCAATGCCTGGCAAACATGGAGGTGGAAGCTCACAGTCAGCTATTAGATGGAACACAGAGTTCCCAAGGAAGGAGCTAGAGAAAGTACCCAAGGAGCTGAAGGGGTCTTCAACCCTCTAGGTGGAAGAATAACCATGAACTAACTAGTAGAAGCAGGTTTTTAACTAAGGTAAACATGGCAGATTATGAGAAATCATTGAGCTATATTCTATGCAGGGTTTAGACTGCTGTGGTTGATTAAACTTACTGCAAGTTTCAAAAAGAACATTGTGTTGTACCATGTTGTGCACTGTAGTTTCAAAGGCTTCTACATTATGGTAATTAAAAAGCAAATTAAACCAACTTCAATAATTTATTGTGAGCTGTTAATATGCATGATAATATCTGGTAACAACAGAATAGGCATTTCAAGAATTAAGTGGATATGGAAACAAATCTAAGCTGTCTGCTCTGTGTGGACCATGATTCTAATGATTATAGGTTTTAACCCAGTAAGTCTTTGCTAGAAGCTACTTGTCCAACCATGTTCTGTAACCTGATTTTCCTGTCACAGCTTTCTGCTCTCCTTATAACAGCTATGTTACTGTTTGAAAAAAATTGTTTTTTTCTGTCTGGCTTTACCTCTAGATAAGAAGTTTGTGAATAAAAGAATACCTTAAGGTCATACTCACTAATAGAAATGACACTTCCTTGGCAAGCCCTGCTCTTCTTGCCCAGTCCAAATAACTAATAGAACTTTGTGCCAGTGAGCATTCCCTTCCAGTTTTTAAAAATTCTATTAGAAAAACTTTAGGTCCTGTTCACCCATTGGTACTTGGTGCATCAAGATGCTGGCAGCCAATGAGTTGTGTTCAATAAGTGGGACTTCCTGGTCCCCTGCAGGCAAGCTAGTCAATTCAGGGGAGAGAGGACCAGGAGAACTGGGGAGAAGGAAGTTGTAGTTGTAGGAGATAAAACAAACTAGTCATGTGAGTTTTGCCTCACTAATGGCCACTCTATTTGGTTATACCTGGGGTGGCAGGGGAGGTTCAGGAGTGGCCAGTCATCTGTGGATCCATTGGAATCTGTGAGGGGACTTCTAATGCAGCTGTTTCAGGAGCTTAAGGTGGGGTAGCAAAAACTACAAAATATAAAAAACAAAGATGATATTTTTCAAATGAAATATATAGAGATTGAAACATACCACCTCAATGTTACTATCCAGGGAGATAGTCTTACTGAAATCTGGAGTACATTACTTCCCATGTATGTTTTTCAGTTTGGATCACAATATAACTTTTGCACAACTTCGACTTGCACCTTGTTTCTCTCTATTGAAACTTGAGCTGAAGGCTTTACAAAGTGATATTAGTTGGCCTCACACCTGTGATCTTCCTGCTTTAATTTTCAAGTATCCTCTACTGCCAAACCTTGCACATAATTGATCTTTTGTTATGTTTTAAACATATTTTTGCTTTCCATCTGCAAAATTTCTATCAAATTTACAGAAAAATAAAAAATCTTCAAAAATGAAGCAAGGTATAGTTCTAGTATTAATCTCAGCCTCTGAGAGACTGAGGAAGGTTGATTGCCTGAGTTTGAGNTTTTCAAGTATCCTCTACTGCCAAACCTTGCACATAATTGATCTTTTGTTATGTTTTAAACATATTTTTGCTTTCCATCTGCAAAATTTCTATCAAATTTACAGAAAAATAAAAAATCTTCAAAAATGAAGCAAGGTATAGTTCTAGTATTAATCTCAGCCTCTGAGAGACTGAGGAAGGTTGATTGCCTGAGTTTGAGAGGAGCTTGGGTTATAGAATGAGACCCTTTCTCAAAAAGGAAGGAAAGGACAAAGGAACGAATGAAGAAACTAAGGAATAAGGAACAAAGTGAGAAAAGGAGAGAAGGAGGAAGGAAGGAAGGAAGGAAGGAAGGGAGGGAGGGAGGGAGGGAGGGAGGAAGGAAGGAAGACAGGAAGAGGAGCCCAGGATACAGATAATCTAACAATGTACAAAACAGAATCACCTTAAAACAAAGCAGAGTATCTTCTGAATACTTCATCAAAGAAACATATCTACAGAGTCCATGTGCTGTCTTATCATTGCACTATTTAAAAGAATACAAGAAAAGTAGAATAAAAAATTAAGACATACAAATGCCCTACTATGTAATGTAGAATGTAAACAAGGACATGGGCTAAGTATGTGTACTGTCTCAAAGTAAATCATGATTAAGTTGAGTCTATGAAGTCTACACTAATTTTGGCAAAGCTGAATGAGGAGGAAAGAAAACATGGCAAAGAATGAAGGGGATAGAAATGTAAAAACAAACAAAAAAATCCCTTTTCAGATTATAGGAGGGAGAAGAATATGACAGCAAGAACAATGTTTTCTTTGGAACCAGGAGAAATAGATTGAAACCCCCACTCTGCGGCGATTGAGCTTACACACACGCAACTATAAACTGAGCATAGCAGTGCTATAAACCATTCATGGTGGTCCTGAAGATTGTGTGACACAAGGGGGGGGGGGGAGCTGCTTTTCTCATTCCATCTTCATCCTAGGCATAAGACAGACCAGTGCCCTGGTGTTCTTGCAGACTCAGAGGAGTATGTGACAGACTGGATTTAGAACAAGCGAAGCATCAGTGTGTGCTGCTTCCAGGTCTGTGTTAAAGTATTTTATAGTCTCCTGAAGTAATTGTCATCTCCAAGGCTTACTGCCTCAGTCTGCTAACCTCAGGCTAGCCCTACAAGATTCTAGCCTCCATCTAATTTAACATAGGCCTATAATACATTCAGCTTCTGAGACTTATTGCTAAGTAATCTTTCTGTACTTTCATTTTCTTTCTGTACGTTGGCTGGCATCTCAACTTATCCGTTCTGGCTCAACCTCTTCTCCACACCAACTGATTCAATCTGGCTTCTTTTGACCATTTTTGTCCTGAATTGCTCTGCTTAGCCTTGTACCATTTCTGGCAATATGTTTTAATCTTTCTCCTCTTTTCTAACTCTGTCTTCACATATATCTAGCTTGTTCTCTCTTCAACATATCTCCTTAAAAACTCTCTCGATGAAGCTTCTTTCTTCTTTTCTCCCCCTTTTGTCCTCTGTGCTCCCCCCTCTCTTCTTTTGAGAGTTGTTCTATCAAGTCTTTTACTCTGATTCATCACTTTGTCGGCCACTCAAATATACATCACTTTCAAATAGGGGTGCTTCCTTCTACAAACTAATTTTGCCTTCATGTATATAAGGGCTAAAACACAACACAACTATAAATGTGAATTTTCAGTAAATAAAACAATCTTGGGGTTCACAATGTGATCAAATATCATACAACAATTCCCAGTTGTCCTAAGCTTGTTGGGCCTATGACTTCCTTCTCATAAGTACACTGACTTTGGAAACCTAACTTTAAGGACAGCAGGATCATAATTGTGGAGAAACTGATTCTAAGTACTTTCCTGATAGAAAAACAGCTGAAAGAAAGAATTGTTCCCTTTTATTTTTCTGTGAACAATGAAAAGTCCTATCTCACAGGTCCACTGAGATGAGAGAGGGGAGGTCTGCCCCATATGTTACATTGATCTCAGCTAATGTGCAGCTGCTTACGTTACACGGCAGGCCCTGAGCACATAGATGCTACTGCACCTCATTTTCTTTTTCAGCACATTGTAATATGGCTTTCAGACAGGCTTGCTGAGGGAGCTGCTTTTAAGTCAAGACTTGCTCTTGTGAGAGAGGAAAGGAACATTATGTTCACATATTACTGATCATACCAGCTCCCAGCGTGCGTGCGTGTGTGTGTGTGTGTGTGTGTGTGTGTGTGTGTGTGTGTGTATTTGTCTCCGTGTGTGGGTGTTGATGGAGGTTCTCAGATATTGGATGTTACCCTCCTATCAGAGACCATACAGTAATTAGATGAGTACCCTTTGTGACTTTAGGAAGCACTTTTTTTTGTCTTTTATTCATTTATTTACACTCCAGATTTTATCCCCTTACCCTGGTCCACCCTCCAAATGTAACATATCCCATACCTCAACAGCATTCTCAGCAGAGGAAGGAGAACAGAGAATGGTCCCCATGGTCCAAAATGCAAACTAATTAGTGACAAGAAACTTTCTTGACATTTAAAGCCCACATGATAGTATTTACCTCCTTAAAACAAATAAAAAAAACACCAAAATAAAAATGGAAGAAATTATAATGCAATTCCATGAAGACACTGCCATTGACAAAGAATTATCTCCAGTGTCTGTTCAAGAGAAGAGACAATACATAGCAATATGGTTCTTGATATTTCGCTTCCTTGCTGCAAGCTCCTTGAAGCTATTTTCCTCTTAATTAGCACCACTTCCTGCTCCACATAGCAAAATCTATAAGTGTTGTTGATTGACTAACATTAGGCTGATCATTAGGTGCTAAAATTCAGGAAATTAGCCATTGTAGGCAGGCGTTTCGATCTCAGGTAAGTTAGTTTTTGTTTTACAAGTTGTTCACAGTCAAGCATCCAGAAAGGAAAGGAATTAGAAGGTGAAGTTCAGAACACTATTCAGCTTCTGATCATTAGTTTTATATGTACATATTTGAAAGTACACATCTATGTACCACATACTGATCTCAAGATCTCTGTCTATGAGCATACCACAAAATCACAGGAAAGCTCAAATTCAGTGCATTATTTTACTCCCCAAATTCTATGTACCCATGAACAAAATGATGTTTTAAATAAATTAAATTATTAATTAAATATCATCTTTCTTAAAGGCACCATTTCTCCTGTTTCTTTCTCAATTGATTCATAGAGATGAGTGTTGACAAAAAACACTGGAGAAGAAATTAAGAAGGAACTCAAGGGGAAAAAAAAAACAGGTAGAATGTCCCTAAAAGGATGTAGAAACCTGGGACATGCTTTTTGAGAATTAAAAGTCTCTCTCTCTCTCTCTCTCTCTCTCTCTCTCTCTCTCTCTCTCCCTCCATCTCTCCTCTACCCTTCTCTCTGCTCCTCTATATATTATATTGTATTATATTATATTAATTATAATTATTATTTTATATTATAAACATTTCTTTATGGATTTCCAAAGTATTATTTATCCCTCGTCAGTTCCTTTCCCCCATATTGCTCCTCCTCTCCTATTTCATTAACACACACACACACACACACACACACACACACACACACACACACACGAATATTTACTTGGCTTGAATTTCAGCCACTTGGGAATGATTATGGCCCCACAAAGATCCATAGATTATGTACTAAGCATTGGAAGTTTCTTTTTATTTTTTTGGTCAAAGGAAGTCAAGAGACTCTCACTCTGTGGATGCTGGCATTTACCCTCATAATTTGAAGATAAGACAATATTTCTGAAGACACATACTTCAAATACAGTACTCAGAGGAACTGAGCAGGATATGAAATGGAATTATGTTACCTAGAAACTAGTTCTCACAGTTTTCAAAGTTGTAGTGCAACCTGGTAAGGAATGGAAACTATTAATAGTTCTATCTTGTTATAATGCCTATGAATGATAACCATGAACATCACAACAAGATGTCCACAAGGATGCAATAGTGGCACTTATATGCTGGAGGTAAATAACAGCTTTCCAATTGAACTTAGGTCTCACCCAATAAGTGACAATTTGTGCATACTATTGAAAATATAGACAATTACCCATGGTTGGTGAAGTCATGGAGCTTAGAGGAGAACTGAGTACTGCCATTCTCTAAAATCAGTGTAGTTCCAAACTGCATTCTCAATACTTACTCTTTTACCCATAGAGAAATATAGTTGTCTCCACAAATCAAAGAAGCTTTTTTTCCTCCATAGGAGACAGAGATGATTATAGAAATCCACAAGTTAGTAAGATATAGAGAACAACTGACCATTGGGTGACTAACCCCAAGTTATATATCTTAAGCACAACCCTTACATCTGAGACTCAGGAAACACTTAGGGCAGAAGTATTCTTAAGAGCCAGAGGACAAGAACATCTCTTATAAGACAGTCTTCTGTATCAATTGTTAGTACTATGTCCAGTTTTCTGAGGAATCGCCAGACTGATTTCCAGAGTGGTTGTATCAGCTTGCAATCCCTCCAGCAATGGAGGAGTTTTCCTCTTTCTCCACATCCTCACCAGCATCTTCTGTCACCTGAATTTTTGATCCTAGCCATTCTGACTGGTGTGAGGTGGAATCTCAGGGTTGTTTTGATTTGCATTTCCCTGTTGATTAAGGATGTTGAACATTTTTTTCAGGTGGTTCTCAGCCGCCCTTCGGTATTCCTCAGTTGAGAATTCTTTGTTTAGCTTTGTACCCCATTTTTAATGGGGTTATTGGAATTTCTGGAGTTCAACTTTTTGAGCAGACACCCACAAAATGTCAGCTAGGATCAGTGGGCAAGTTACATCAAGAGAAAGCCAGTATCTACCTTCTGAGAATTGAGATTATAAGTGAGTTGCATGTGTGCTCCACAACACCTGTTTTTCTTATTTCTTTTATATGGGATCTAGGTCTCAATACTTTATGTCTATCCTGGTACACTTCAAACACTTTCTTGTCTGAATATCTTTATAACCTGCAAGCAGCAACCAAATAAATCATCCTTCATCTCCAAGACAAAATTCCAGTGTCTACACATGACAACTCTTATCATATTGTCATAAATAGTGCACATTTTGTTTGTAATGCATACAAGTATATTTATACCAATACAATATTGCATGATGGTAATCGCTCATTGTAACTTTTGCTATCAGGCATATAGGGTGTCTCTCACTGTGTCTAAAACTTACCTGGCTGTTCACAGGTACTTTTTAGTATGTAGTGAAACAAGAAAGCAACATTTTTACTTCTAATTTTAAGTATATTCATTTAAAAATGTATTTTCCTATTTTCAAGAGATTTTTTGTGACTTCTACCAATTAGAGCATTATTCATATAGGTCATATGCTTTAAAGTATTTATTTTTAACAAGTTTGAAATTTTCATGTTTCTACTATACCAAATTATAAATTTTAATCTAATTAATTTTAATATATTTATATATAAGTGCAGCCATCATTATCATCAATTTTATAATATTACTATCACTTTTGAAATAACTATATAGGCTGTAGTCCTCTCTCCCATGTCTTCTATCCTCACCCTTCTCCTAAGGAACCTCTTCTCTGCTTCTGTCTCTATCAATTCCTCCAGTCTAGGGTTCATTATGAAATTATAGCATGTGACCTGTGTGGTTGGTTTCTTTTACTTAGCTTGTCATATTTTAACAGAACATTCATATTTTAGCATGTACCATTATTTTTTGGGGGGGGGGGTTGAGATTTTTTGTGGCCAAATAATATTCTATAATGTGGATGTACTTCATTTCCTTTTCCCATTCATTTATTGATTTTTTTTTTGCCTATTTTTGAGAACATTGCAATATACAAGTTCCTTTGTGCATAGATGTTTTGTTTTGTTTTGTTTTGTTTTGTTTTGTTTGAGGGGGAGGCTATTTCACTTCAGAATGCAATAGCTAGAAAATTCACTATCTCTCTGCTTAATAATTTGAGGAAAAATTGAACGGTTTTCTAATAGGGCTTCAGCATTTACATCGTTGCCAGATATCTGTGAGCTTCAGTTCTCCTGCACTTTTACTGTACTTGACATTGGTTCTCTCTGTACTAGTAATTATAAAGTGCTGTCTAATGAGACTCTGAAGATTCCCTAAGAATTGATGGAGTAGATAATATTTTCAAATACTTTGAGCCATTTGTGTGTCCTATTTGATAAATCGTATCTATTCAGATTTTTTTTTTTGCCACAAAATGAGTTTCAGTACTGATGTGTATAAGGTCATTATGTACCCTAAAGTCAAGTCAAATTTATCAAATTTATTATCTGAAAATGCTTATTTAATCATCAAACTCAATCTCAGACTGACCTCTAGGCATCCTTCTAGAGTTTGCTGTTTCCGACCTACATTTGCACCATTCTGTGGAAAGCAGTTCAGATTCATTGATATTACAGGTGTATGAACAGACTGGCTTACAAAAATTTTTATAGCCTACACACCCAAAAAAGTCCTCTAATATATTTTACAATTTACTCTGGGTGTCCAGACCCAAATATTACTGTCACGGATTCTTTGTCTTCCCTAAGAAGCTGCTTGATGCATTCATGGCACCAGAAATTAGCTTTTCTGCCTTTCTGAAGAATGAGAGACAATTGAATTTTAACATAAATCAGGAAGGATGCATCCTAGATACATGGTAATATGATACATTAAATAAGTATGATTTAATTGTTCCCCAAATAGAAATTCTATTTGGGCTTAAACAGACTTATACTAGAGTCATCTACATATACTCTTTCAACATTTTAAAATATTCATTCTGTTATCGTTAATTCTTTTTTTGTATTCTAATATGCATATTGATGTTTTTCATATCATTAGGAGATAAAAAAAAATACTTGAAACTGATCAGTAGAACACAGATCACAAGCTTGCAAAGATCTGATCAATAGTCTTATAAAACATGTTGCAACTGAACACCTGTTTAAGAGTTTGGTACAATCAGTCCTGGCTTAGATGGCAAAAGTGACATAATCCTTTAATGATTTTTCACTGTATATATTTGGAAAAGTGGAGGAGGATCTCTGAGTCAGACCACCCATCTGGCTCCTGTTTCCAACCTCTGGATAAGTCCCAATTACTTTCTTCTGCAGTGTAAGTTACAAGAGGAAGGTAAAATACTACAGAAGGAAATAGAGAGAACATAACATTTGGGGATTTAGTTGCCCATTTGGCTCACATCTGCTCTCTGATTTCCTAACTCTTCCATGTGGGTTCAGATTTTGTGGGCCCTGCAATAGACGCCTGCTCTTTTAGCCATCAAATATACTGCTTCTGTTACTGCTAGATCTGAGACCCAAAGTTAATGTAGTGTTTTCAGCTTAAGTTAGTATCTTTTTTTCAGATCCCAACTTGAACATGCACTATCAAGAAGGCATACTTATAGTTAGTACATATATAATTACCTTTTAGTTATAAATAATTCACAAAACAATAAACTATTAACTCAACCAAGTGTGCCATGATTCCAGGTAGGTAGAGATCAGGACTCAGTGGTATCAGTAAGGGAAATGATGAGATTTTTTTTAAACATATGATCTGCCTTCAGCAAGTCACATTAAATCTTGATTATCAAAAAGCTATCTCTTATGTTTCAAGTATTAGAATTAACTAAAATAATAATATGAAAGCAATCACAAACTGGCTAAATAAAAGTAGCTTCGAGTAGGAAGCAAAATGGTATGTGAAAGGGTGGAATATTATTTTAATAATATTTTAGTGGCTTCAAGCAGTAAAGCTTAATAATATAAAAGATGAGGACCTGTAAGCCTCCAGAGTCTAGGAATGAAATTATTTAATGTGAAGTCTAAATACTCAAAGGAGAGCTTAGAATACCTTTAAGTGGTTGTCCCATTAAGTAACAAGTGTCAGCTAATATCTTAATACATTTCTGCTGCTCCTGAAATCCTAAGCCCATCTGTTTGAGAAATATGTGATAGATAGATGGATTTGATTCAATCATTGAGTGAAGATCATCATATATTTGCCCTGGCACTTGGTAAGATACAGTTGTGAAGGCCTATTAGGGTGCAATTTCCCAATATCTGGAGCCCTAATCAAGAGGTTTTGATCATTAAAAGTCTGTTGTTGTTCCCAAAGCTTGGTAACTTATTTATTATTTTTCTTTATGGATACATATAGAGGCTTACCTATAAGATTATATCTAGGAACCCAAAATCCATTAACCTGAGTCCCAAAAAAATACTCCAACAAATTTTCTAGTGCAAAGTATTGGAAGAGCATGAGTAACATGGAGATGAAGAGCTGAGAGCTGCATGCCCTGAGGACAAGAGGAATCCTACAGGAGTTCCTCTGGGGACAAGTTTAGGCATTGGACTACAGAATGTAAGGTTCTTATTAGGTGGTGTAATACCTCCTTCATTTTATACAGTAAAACCCCTCTATACTCTTTATGTTTGAGCCATTTAGGTTCCTGCTCTGAACCTCTGCAGAGAAAGAATGCAGGTGAGGCAAGATGATCTCTGTGTGTGTTTTCTTCTCTCACTCTGGCACCTTTAGCTTCCCTTCATCTTCTTTCTTCTTTTTGTATGTCCCATTTACAGAAATGCAGTCCTGTATTTATTAGATCATATGTGGGAGTATTGTGCTGCAAAGATAAGTTTTGCAATTTTTGCAAAATAAATAATGTTACTTTTTTTTGTACGGGAGCCCTGCCTTCAGAAGAATTGAGTTTAGATAAGAGTATGCTCTCCATAGGCTCTTTAAGACATTTTGAAAAGACAGACATATATCAGTATTTTCAGTTGAACATTCCTTAATGATTTTATTTCATTGATCTGTAGCTTCTCTAGCACATAGAGAATAAAAATGTAATCATAATGACATGTCATAAGTGTTATGATCCCACCTCTATAGGTACTGCCTAATGTCCTATGGAATATTTAATATCTATGTTATTTATGTAGATTATCTTACTATCACTTAGTACCCCTGGTTTATCTAGTTCTATCAGTCCCAACATTTATCCAATATCAACACTGATATTTTCCTAGAAAGCTCATAATTTTAGGAGAGGTATCAAAAATCCCTTCAAATTTTTCTTGGGTCTTGCATAGAGAAAAGCTGTTGGGTTCTAGTAAACTTATAGTTAAGCCCTTGTGTGGAGGGGACTCATCCAAGCAGAAATACTTGTGGAATAGTTAATAGATCTCAGCTATGTTGGGCTAAAGAGGGCTTTCTGCTACAACCCACACTGGGTAGCACATACTGCTAACACCTGTAACTTACTTCGGCTTCAGGGTATCCACCACTTTCTTCTGCCTTCTGCTGGTGCATACAATTGTTTGTGTGTGTGTGTGTGTGTGTATGTGTGTGTGTGTGTGTGTGTGTGTGTGTGTGTGTGTGTGAGTATTGCACTTGTTTGTCTGTTAGGTAGTAATTTAGTAAGTAATGTTACCAACAACTTTAGTCCTCTTAATATCTTAGAAGACTAAGAATGGGGTTTCTCTCAGTCTTGAGGCTACATCTTTGTAAGAGCTATTATTCTTTAATCCAGTTTTCATTGGTTGCATAATTATAAGATTTATCAAAAAGAAAGGAAGTTTATGCATAAATTTTCTCTATTTGTCTAGTTGTTTATAAAAATAATACTACAATAAGTATGAGAACAAAGACGTCCATGTTTTTTATTAACATTCATACTTAAGGCATTAAGTTTACAGAAGAAAAAGGAGGAGGAGGAGGAAGAAGAGGAAAAAAAGAAGGAGGAGGAGGAGAAGAAAGAGGAACAAGAACAACTAAAACAATAAAAACAGAACACACACAAATAACAACAACAATAACAACCACCACAAAACACCAAAACAACAACAGCCACAAAAACAAAAACATTTTTTTTTAAATAATTGAGGTCTAGGATTTTTCCAAGTTATAAACAATGTGTCAGAAAACAGAATTAAAGAGATCTACCTGTCTGAAAAAAAGAAATAATATCCAGATCTTGGAAAACGAGTCTCATTCTTTTGAATTTTATTAAAATACCAGTAAATAATAGGGACACACCTTTTGTTCAAGAGCGTGAGAATCAGGTATGTCACACCTTGTCTGTTTTAAGCACTGTCGGCTAATGGAGTCATGTTTCACATTTTTTCTTTCACATATATCTCTGGTATGGATAGGTTGGCTTTCTCAAATATAACATATGGTTCCTATCTGCAAGAACCTAGAGATGTGGAGAGGATATACATAAAGGAAGCCTGAAGGTACCAGAGGCTCACAATGGCTGTAGGAGCAGTTTGTAAGCCATTGAAACACACAGAGTACCATGAGACATAAGAAAAAGAGATTGCCAGCAGATATGAGTTCCTTCATACAGAAGTATAAGAGAATGCTTTTCTTTGGCTCACACACTTGTGCCCCTGTTACTGTATCAGAGATCCCTTTATGTCAAACAATCTCTTGTCAAGGAGAATATTGGTACATCCCAGAGGAAAAGTGTGGCTAGTTCAAATTCATATACTATAGAACTATAGGGGCTGAGCTAGGTCTCTAACCATAGCCCGTTGATTTAGTTCAGTGCTTTCTATAGCAATCTTTCAAAGTGACAAATTTAAATACAACTGCCATTAAATAAGCTTGACCGTTTTCTTTCTAATATTTATTTCATGCTTAGATACTTGCTAAGTGTGCAGCCATGTCTGGGCTGTCTGTGGTGCCATGTCTGTGCTGTGTCCCCCAAATGACAAAACTTTCTTTGTATTTCAAATGAATTTAATATTTTTTTCACAATCAAAATAAATAGTAGGGGAAAGGCTAAGCATTCTAATTTTATCTTTCCTTTATTTAAAGTGACACAAAGAGATATCTGTTGTCAGAATAAATACCCTACAAAAAAAAGATTTTTAGAGAAATGAGGTGTTTTTCTCAAGGCAGTGTGTAAAGCAGAACTATATTTACTCCAACTGAAGCCATTTGTTCAAAAACAATTGAATACTAAGGTCATCCACGCACGATGTTCTCATCAACAGTGATCATGTCCAGAGGACTTAGTCAAAACTTAGTGTTCTTTAAAACTTGGGATGTTTACCAGGATTGAATTAAATAATGCATGCCAAGAACTAAGCCATCATATGATGTTTTTAAACCTCAAAGTTAAGATGAGAATCAACGGAGGAAATGGGATAATAATAGTGTTGATACTGGTCTTAAAGTTGTAGGAGCCATGATTTAAGTTCCACACTCAATCAAGAAACTGCCAATTCTAAACATGCAAACATATTCACCAATGTCAAGTTGTCTTTCATGTGAAACTGAACTACACATATATGTGTGTATGTGTTTGTATACATAAGTATATGTATATTTAATATGTATAATGTATAAGTTATATAATTATAGTAAATATAAAATATTTTATATACTTATATTTAACAATACTAATTGATTCTTACTCTTCATATCTTATTTTGAATAATGTATATTGTTTAGACTTAATAAAGAGTTAAGTCATGTATTTTGTATGAAATTTAATAGAATGAAATAATATTGAGTGGAATACATGAGTCACAGAAAAACAAAAAAAAATTAGAGATTTACTGTCAAGTGTGGATGTGAAACAAGAAAGTTTAGGAAAGTAGAAATATATCTATTTTGGAAAAGTGATGGTCAGGGGAAGGGAAGGGGATAGATGATAAAGGAGAATAAAGATGATCAAACTTCATTTTATACATATAGAAAATGCCATCATGAAACTAATTGCTTTCCTTGAAAGATCCCTGACATAATCTTTTTTACAGAGAATAATGTTTCACTTTGCATCCTGGTTATGGAGATTTACTAGTTGCCTAGGCTCATACCTTGGGTCCAAAGTCATGCAGGCTATGATAAATACAGGGACTATGGAAGATGCTGCTCACTTTGGAGCCACTGAGGAACAGCGAGCAAGAGACAGGAACATTCTCCAGTTGCCCACAAGTTTTGTCTAGGGTTGAACCCCACAAGCATTCACCATTCTATGTCACAATATCATTGATTCTTCAAGTCTTTTTCTTTTTTTAATTTTTTATTAGATACTTTCTTCCTTTACATTTCAAATGCTATCCCAAAAGTTCCCTATCCCTCCCCCTGCCGTGCTCCCCTACCCACCCACTCCCACTTCTTGACCCTGGCATTCCCCTGTACTGGGGCATATAAAGTTTGCAAAACCAAGGGTCCTCTCTTCCCAATGATGGCTGACTAGGCCATCTTCTGCTACATATGAAGCTAGAGACATGAGCTCTGGGAGTCCTGGTTAGTTCATATTGTTTTTTCCACCTATAGGGTTGCAGACCCCTTCAGCTCCTTGGGTACTTTCTCTAGCTCCTCCACTGGGGCCCTGTGTTCCATCCCATAGATGACTATGAGCATCTACTTCTGTATTTGCTAGGCACTGGCATAGCCTCACAAGAGACAGATATACCAGGATCCTTTCAGCAAAATATTACTAGCATATGCAATAGAGTCTGCGTTTGGTGGCTGATTATGGGATGGATCACCTGGTGGGGCAGTCTCTGGATGGTCCATCTTTTCATCTTAGGTCCAAACTTTGTCTCTGTAACTCCTTCCATCGTTATTTGGTTCCCTATTCTAAGGAGGAATGAAGTATCCATGCTTTGGTCTTCCTTCTTGATTTTCTTGTGTTTTGCAAATTGTATCTTGGGTATTCTAAGTTTCTGGGCTAATATCCAGTTATCAGTGAGTGCATATAAAGTGATTTCTCTTTTGATTGGGTTACCTCACTCAGGATGATATCCTCCAGATGCATTCATTTGTTTAAGAATTTCATGAATTTCATGTCTTTAATTGTTGAGTAGTACCCCATTTTCCTTCATATAGATGACTGTGAGCATCCACTTCTGTATTTGCCAGGCACTGGCATAGCTTCATACTTTGATTTCTTTCTTCAGAGAATTGAAGTTCTTGTCATACAGATATTTCACTTCCTTACTTAGAGGCACAGGTATTTTATATTATATTATTTACACAATGGAGTACTACTCAACAATTGTAATTTTTCGGTTACAACCAGTCATTAATAACTTGAAAGAAACACCATGGGAGTACTTCTTCATGTGTATACTTGAGTGTGTTTTCCAGTAACAACCATCTTTCTTTCCCCAGACAGAGATACTCACATGGCCAAACTTCCTATCTTCTATTTGCATGTCATGTTCTCCATGGACTTTACTGAGGCAGCTGTATTTATAAACTGACACCCAGCATCGTCTTCTCATTGGCACAACACCTATCATCCTCTAAAATATCATAAAACTTCAAAAAGTGTTCAATGTTGACTGTTTTCCCAAGTTATTACAAAGAACCACACAAGGAAATAAATTTTGCATTGTTTTTATAATGAATGTAAACTAGGGGCTTTGAGAAGCTCCTAGTCAACAGCAAGTATAAAATAATATTTGTTGAGAGGAAATTAGTTTACAGATTCAAAGCCTTTTCTATGATGCACCACCTGTCTGGGATAATAATAGAGATAATTGAAATATTAATAATTGCAAGTCATGCCTAGTCACTTTATTTTTTAATGACAGTTTCACATCACTATTCTAAGTAGGTCAGAAATTGTGTGCTGTTGATCTGCCTAGTTTATTTTTAAAATATAAGCTTTCTTGACTGGGATGTTAAGTGTTAATGGAACAATGTTATAAACAGCCACACACTGTAAACTGTGAAGCTACAGAATTAGTAGCAACACTCTCATTCTCTGGGAATTTTAAATACATTAGGAACCTGTAATTACTGACTCCATCTGCCTACTCTGGCTTCAGCTTAATTATGCATTTCAGAAAGAACGTTCCTCGTGTTTTCATTTTTTGTATATATAAATATTTAGCTATATTTCTTACCATTTTATGTCTCCCTTTCTCTCTGCTTTTGCCATTTATAATCTCTGGAGCTATTTTTACTTCCCAATTACACTGCCTTTCCTCAGAGCCAACATGAGAAAGATTGGAACAGAGATATTTAATTCTGCCCCTGTCCCCGCTGTATCTCTGCAGAGAGGCTACTATGCCTGAAATGTATTTGATAAAGATATGGAACTCACATCAGTGACTCTTGTATCTTTTCATAGTTGAAAAAGCAATGGAACAATGAATGTGTGATGAACTTGTCTTGAAACATGACTATGTCTCCCCAGGAAAGGAATGCACATGGTTCCCAAGAATTATTTGAAGTGTGGAAACAAACTGATTTGGAGAAGACATAACTAATAGCATTTCTACAAACAACAATTTTTTTTGTTATTGGGAAAGGGTGATCATAAGACAGAGGACAACAGAACCTATCTAAACTCCCTGCCCTCTAGAGAAGGAAGTCATAGCTGTGTCTTCTTCACATAAAGAAGGAAGTGCCCAGCCTTTGTACCAAGTAATAATAAAAATGGTAGTCCTTACTCTATTTACTTGGTTAAGCTTATGGAAGTGGCATTGAACCTGGCTTACACAAAAGAACTGTTTGGTTCTATAATTATGATTAAATATTGCATATTTAATATGATAAAGAATAGGTAATTTCTATTTAATTATTACTATAAGCAAGCTATGACATCATCCATGCAAGTGTTAAAATTCTACTATTTATGCTGTTACTTCTATGACTAAATTAACTTAGAATTAACTGTCCTGGAATTCTAGGACAGGGTCTAACAACTGCTTCTTTGACAGGAGTTTATATCCACTGAATCTCATGCTTAGAGTATAAGTTATCATGACCTTGGGATTCCAGTGAATTAAGTCACCTTAGTGGCAGGAATCAGTCAATCCATAGAGCTTCTCAGGGAATTCACTGTAGTCTGAAGAACGAGTAGCAAGAAGGTAGTGGTAAGAGAAGCAAGGAAAGAATAGGAATGGTACATTTGCATAGTCCTTGATCACCTGATTGTAAGTGACTAGGATAATACATTAAGCTATTACATGCAAGACTGATCTGTGCCCATTAGGGTTTGAGAATTTCTGGCTTGATTTCACTGTCTCTGCAAAGGGTAAGTAAAGCTTATTTAGAGACAAAACAGGGAAGAAAAGAAATAATAACAGCAAAATACAAAACAAAGGCAAGCAGATGAAATAATGAGCAACCAAATGCAAAGCACCCAGGCTTTATCCAGGGTCATAAGTTTCTGCAAAGACTGTAAGGCCCAAGAAGCCAGTACAGGCAGCAGTCCAAGGCAAAGAGCCAAGGACAGAGGGAAATTGCTACTACAACCAGTAGATGACTAGGAATGAGGAGGTATCCAAAAAAGCAGTGAATAATAGATTATCAAAACAGAGAGGAAAGGAAGAGCTAGATTCTTCTTCAGCGGGGAGGATTGTACCATTTGTTTATTCCTTATTCAGTTCAGAGATCCTTTGATTCCAAAAATATTAATTGAGCACCTGGTACACATTAGTACTCTGCCAGAAGATGCTATAAAACTCAAAACAGATGTGACAGCTAATTGGCAGAGGGGGCAGTGGACTTGAGGCGACTATCAGTAGATAACAACTAATGGATCTTCTTGGTAGGTACAGTACAGTGCTTGATCTGGAAGCAGGGATGAGAGGTGACGAGTTAAAGACAAGGGTAATGCTCATCAGAAGGGAAGGGAAAGTGTCTTAGACAAGCATATTTTAGCTGTAACGGCAAAAGCAGACATTTCTCTCTCTCTCAAATATGCAAAAGCCTGGTGCTATTACCTATGAGTAATATCTTTTTCACAAAAGAGTTAGGAGACTAGATTCTCAAAAGGGAAGTTGTTTAAGTTTTTGAACACAAAACAACTCTTCTTAAATGTAAATTAGCACATAAGCTATCAGTGAGTGATCATTGTAATCTATACACCCAATAGGGCTCCTGCTCTCATGTAGCTTTTTGCGAGAGTGTCTTGGAGGAAGTTTTAACTATGACGTTCATGAATTGGACACCAGAGTGGAAGATGGAGGTAGAAATAAAAAAAAAATCATGACAACATAAAATAATTTCTGTGAAGTCTTCTTACGTCTGAGTTCTTCCTCTGCACTCAGATCGTGTGAAGTTCTGAGGAATCTAATGCAAGTCATTTCATTGATGTCATGTCCTGAGGTAATGTGCTGAGGCCATAACTGTGCTCAGGAGGAAAGAACAAAGGCATTCTGGGAAGCAATGGCAATGGCAACAAAGACCAAGCATTACTAACTATGATTTTACATTGCTTGCAAAGAAGCAGGGATTCCCAGAGGGAAAGGCTTAAGGTCATACAGAAGAAGGTTATGAAGCCATACACCTCAGCAAGTGGCATTTTTGTTTTGGTATTTTGCACACGGAAATTCAGTTTCCTCCTTTTGTAAGGAGGTCCAGTGGCCTGCCTCGCTGACTGTGTAAATGGTGAAATGAGACAACTAACAAGATTGCTTTTTGAAGAATCCAACAGTTAAGCAATATTAGACTAATTTAACAGCTAAAAGCAATGCACCTGTTCAAGGTAAGGACAAAAAAAGGCCTTTTCTATGTTTTCCAAAAATCAAATACTCCAAGATTTACTGATGATCTGAAATTAAAAAAAAAAAAAAAAACAAAAACCCTCCCTTTTCTATTTGGCTCAGGATTCTGGCTTGTACATCTTACATCTGTTTCTTTCTTTGTGCTTTGACACTGACATGCATGGTGAAGACATAACCTACTTTTCAAGCTTTTTGCACATAAACTCATATCCTGTGATGTAGGCACATACAGATACTCTCCCAGACATTACAGCATGAACCCAGGAGTCTGGAAGCATGGCCATTTGCATGTTAGGGTCACTAGGTCTTTAAAATACCTCTATTCATTCCCTGTCAATTCACGTTTTATAATATCTCTCTATGAAAACTCTTATTCCTTTATATCATTTTCCCTCCTTCTAATTTTTTCCTCGATGATAGAGTGTAATATACTCTATAAACAAGCTAAAATAAACTTCTCCCAAGTTATTTCTTGTCCTGGTGTTTATCACAGCAACCGAGTTGTAAATTAGCATGGACATCTAGAGGATATTACATACACTCTTGGCTAACTTGGATCTAGAAATTGTATTGAAGAAGCAGCATGTATATGTATCGATTTATTTCTAAAAGGAGAACTTGTAACTTTTATACTATTCATAAACAAGTGTTTTATCCAAAACTGTAAATCCTATAGTAATATAGAATGTTCTTTAACTTCAGAAAAACATTACAGAACTGTGTAAGAGAGATATAAAAGCATGGAAACCAACACTGTACAGGCAAGCTTAGCCTAATGCAATAAATGTAAGGCTGATATTCAAGTATTTGTGTCTCTAAAAAAGAGGAAATGGAATACAGCTTTAATAAATTCGAAATAAAATCTGCTTTAGTGAATGATGACTTTGGAGTGGAGTTTTATTTAAATTATTGCCTTTATTTTGTAAGAGAAACTTTACTGTGTATTGGTAATTGAGTATATAGAAAGAGTTAGCACTTGATTATATAGATTATTGAATAAAGAGCAATTCACTAGCCATCCATAGCCCCTGGATTCTATCAGACATTAGAAGAATGTATAACATGCATGAATTACACTAGCCGTGGTGATTTAACTTGACCTTCTGAATATTGATAACATTCAAGAAAAATGATGGTTCTGGTGATCGAGATTTCAGGAAAGAATGAGAATCACAGATTCTGGGCACTTTATTTATCAGAGTCTTTTAAGGAATTAGGAGAGTTTAGCATACTTCCCATGCAAGGGAGGGACTGTGAGACAGAGAGCATCACACAGTGAACATTTGTTGGTAATATTTACTGCTGCCTTAGAATGAAGGGTAGATTTTCCCAATTCTTTTAGGTACACTGTTCCCACCGTGGACCTCTCCTGGGACTTAATTTTACTTCTGGTACATTCTAAACCACATATTAATAACACATTCTATCAGTTAAGAACAGTAAATGACTCCTGCTATTTTCTGGAGAGTGAAAACATAACACTTTAAGATTAGAATGTAGCTGTTGGCTCACATTTCATCAACTGATAAGTAATTCTTTGTTCCCTACTTACAGCAATTCTCCCTGGTAATACTATGATACTTATACACGATTTCTGCTTTCTTTAACTGTTTTAGAAAAATATTAAGTGCACAAGGTATTTATTCATTACTTGCATATATTAAATGCATAGATGCAAGCAATTTAATTCAAAAGATATTTCAATCATTTTTATGTCTCAAGAATGGTCCATTGTGTGTTTTTATATCTATCTACTGTTGGACACCTAGAATGGTTTACTCTTTTAGCTTTTAGTAACACTGCCACAGTCAACAATGTGAAGATGCATGCATTCCTTCTATATTCTGAATTCACTTTCTTTGTATATGCACCTAGGAGTGGGATGGCTGGATCACATGCCAGTGCTGTTTTCAGAAGAAAAAGACCACATCATCACATTTTGCAAGCTGCTTTACTGAGTTACATCTGCTAACAGTATATAAGACTTCCTTTTCTCCTACCTCCTTTGCAGCCTTTGTTTATCCTCTTTTTGGATGGTAGTCATTCTAAATGAGATAAGAGGGGTGGTATTCATTGTAGTTTTGATTAACATTTGTCTGATGGATAAGGATATTGGGCACATGCCTGGTCCACACTGAAGGCATAAAGTAGCAATGTAATCCCCTGAAACTGGAGTGATGGAAGCTGTGCATCCCCATATGGGTTTTGAGAACCAAACTTTTGTCCTCTGTAAGAGCAATGCATGTTCTTAACTTCTGAGCCATCTTTCTACTCTTTGCCAAAGCTTTATTCTGATCCTATCGCACTTATCAATATTTGCTCTTGTTTTGTGTGCTTTAGGAGGTCAGGGGAAAAAATGTCAACACCTTTATCAGTATCTTATGAATATTTCTTCTATATTTCTCCAGGAATTTCAGTACCAGACCTTACATCTTTAAGTTGCTTTGCACAGGGTGATATACAGGGGTTAAGTTTCACTTTTTAAAATGTGTTTGTACAATTTTTCCAGCACCTTTGTTAAAGGTGCATGTTTATGTAGGTGACACATTAAATAAGGAAATGTAAACATAGCTTGTTTCTTTGGAGCTTAAATTTGTTAATTGCTAGAGAAATTGCATTGTTAGCATTGAATAAAGTCTGTGCTCTTTTTTTTCCCCCCAAATTCATGGCCTTTTTAGTTTAATTGCTACTACATACACAAAAGCATACATATAGAAATACAACTTAAGCCCTCTTGGAATTATTTTATGTATATCATGCTCCCAAGTACAGGGGTTACAACTTCTACACCATTGTTTTAACGTTAAGCATTGAGACACAACGTTACTTGTGAATCACATGTAAAACAGAATGTGTCAGAAAGCTACATAAGACCCCACAGAGTAACTAGCAGTTGTTGAAGACATTTCTTCACTCCTAATTTTGGAAACTATAGCCTAGTCTAAACTTTAAATCCCCAAGCCCCTCCTCATCACATGACTTTACTCCACTTTTGCTTTCATTTTTCCTTGCATCACAGTGAGAAAGGAACCATGCCTGCATGTATGCAACAAGTCCTCACATGTAAGTCCATACTCCAAAGCCACTCTGTAAATTGACTTTAGTGGATAGCCACTAAACAAAACATAGGCTCTGTAACATTAGAGCAGCAAGCCTTTGCTTCAAGTGACTTAGAATGTGGACTGAAGACTTGTCCTAGGGGAAATTGCACTACAAGTGGAAGCAAAGGAATTCCTCAGGGGCCCAGGGCAACTCCCTTAGAAAGATGTACCTACCACTTCTAGATAGAGTAAAACCTAGCACTTCCTTCTTCTCTGTTTTTTTTTTTTTTTTGAGTCTGGTGTTTCCCCATAGAAAGGTAAGTGACATATAAATTAAATGGGTTAAAACCAGTGTAGTGTGCACTAAGTGAGGGTGACTCTGTCATTGAAGCAACACATCAAGGGACATTCCTGTATACTATTTCAAGAGTATTCATGATGCATTCACATGCTTGAAATTATAACAAATAAACCCATGCTTCATAGATTTTCTAAGTTATATAATAACCCATCTTTTTATCAGAGCAAAGATTCACCCAATTCCTGGCCCTAAGGATCATCTCATCCCTCTTTACAAATTTATACAAAGATACTTCTGCTACACACCGACTGTGGGTTGAAGAAAGGGCTCCATCCTTAAGGGAAGATATTTATCATGGAAGCTAAGAGCTAATAAATGCAAAATTTCTTTTTGGGATGATAAAATGACCTACAGCTGACAATGGTGGTGGTTGCAGTCAGCAGTTCATGTGCTGAGAACTAAAGAATCCCAGTCCTTTAAATAAGGGAATCCTATCACTTGTGAATTATTTCGGCAATGCTTTTAAGGAAACAAGAAAATACACTGAAGTCCAATAAACGAAATTGACATTTCTATTCTGGAAAGGTGAGTAACAAAACATATGGGATGTAGAGTCAAACAAAGTAATTTTATTGACAGTCTTGACTAAGCTTTGGGATAGGAGGTAGTTGTCTTAAATCTTCTATCCTTTATTTTCTTCACTGACAAACTAACAGGATAAAATAGCGATGTCATAAAGTTGTGTTCTAACAATATTAACTGGTAATCACCATTATTTAAGTAATCCCCACGAGAATATATTTTGCATGGTCTACTGCCCATAGAGGTGGATTCATGGAAGACTTGGGCATGCATTTCTGCAGGATTTAAAAGATCTAAGAACATTTGTGATAGTAGTCAAAATGTTTCATAGATATCACCTAGAAGAGTTCAAATTTTCAGGCTGTTGGGAATTAACTACTGGCCACAGCCAGAGAGCAACACAGGCATCCAGTTTGTTTCTTACTTTAGCAGTGAATACAGCAAGAAGACAGAATCTGCAAAAGATAGTCATAGGCATATATATGCTACTGGAGGAATTTGATAAGATGAAAGGCTTTGAGAAAGTGGATGTTGAGAGGAACTCTATTCTGTAGATGTTGGTGAAATTCATAGCATCAGCAACTTTGTGCCACATGAATAGAAAGATGTAAAGAAGGCAAAGGCAAAGAGGTACAAGGGAGGATTGTTTGGAGAAGTCCATGCATTTCAGAGGTTAGTGTGGGTGGCAGGCTATAGAAGATGAAGACAGAAGAGAAAGCTGTTTTAGACCATGGTGGTCTTATCTGTGAGAACAGCAACTTGAGATTTTATTCTGTGTGATTATAAGTTTTAAGTCATAGAAAGACATAGCCATTCTAACAGTCATGCTATAGAGTAACGTAAGAGAAACTGGTGATCATTGGTATAGGTATGAACTCAAGAACATGGGAAGGGTCTAAATAAAATGATGAATAAAAAATGAACAGAAACATAGCTAAGAACCAAAGATATTTTTAAAACAAATAACACAAATTTTGGCTCAAGTAATAGAAGAGTTCATTATATCATACAAGAAACATTCACAAAGTAGAGATATAAAATCATGGATTTAAAGTGACTGCTTTATTTCTACTGTAGCAAGTAAGGATCCAAAGAAATTGCTAGACATTAGAAGAATTTTAAACGTGAAAATGATCTTTAGTCAAGTTTTATTGATTACTAGATGATGAGGTGAGTCTTACAATAATTCTCTAATATGTATTTATATATAAAATAGTAAGACATGGGGCAATAAATGGTTCTTAAACTACTCTTTATGTTCTAGAGTGAGGTGTACTGAGTGATCAACGGCATTGTTTCACTTACAAGGGAACGTATTACAAGCCACAGTGACTAGATAGCTAATATGGGAAATAAACAGATTAACTGGTTAGTGTGGAGAATAAACTGGTTAGTGTGGAGAATAAAAGGCAGACCCAATTTTATTAATGAGATAATGTACACAACCTCTAGGAGACAAGGGAGCCAGAGACGGATCCACAGCACACATCAGTATCTGGTGTCTTGAGAGGACCCCCACTTGACCCCCACAAGCACTATGAGTACCTTCAAGGGCCATAAGGAATAGCCATATCTGCCATTCCTCTGTCTTTCTGGTAAATAGCCAAGATTCATGGTTCTTGGATTATCTGTTATTCATTATCATTTTCCACAACTGACTATTATTACTAGAGTCGAGGTATAACATCTCTAGTTTTCATTTTAAAGATAGACTTACTATTTGGGATATAATACAATAAATGAAAAATTTCTAAGATACTTGGTGGGCACTAATGAAACAATGGTATAGCCTTGATCCACAGCAGCCAATGAGGATGATGAGGCACAAGTCAACCTTCCAGAACAGACATTGGTTTTGTTTGTTTGTTTCTGTATTTTTTAGAATATTTCTTTATTTACATTTCAAATGCTATCCTGAAAGTACCCTATACCCTTCCCCCTACCTACTCTCCTACCCAACAACTCCAACTTCTTGTTGGCATTTCCCTGTACTGGGGCATATAAAGTTTGCAAGACCAAGGGGCCTCTCTTCCCAATGATGGCCTACTAGGCAATCTTCTGCTACATATGCAACTAGAGACATGAGCTCTGGGGGTACTGGTTAGTTCATATTGTTTTCCACCTATAGGATTGCAGACCCCTTGGGTGCTTTCGCTATCTTAATCTTTGGGGACCCTATGTTCCATCCTATAGATGACTGTGAGCATCCACTTCTGTATTTGCTAGGCACTGGCATAGCCTCACTAGAGATAGCTATATCAGGATCCTTTCAACAAAATCTTGCTAGAATATGCAATAGTGTCTGGGTTTGGTGGCTGATTATGGGATAGATCCCAGGGTGGAGTAGTTGCTGGATGGTCCATGCTTTCGTCTTAGCTCCAAACTTGGTCTCTGTAACTCATCCCATGGGTGTTTTGTTCACTATTCTAAGGAATGAAGTTTCCACACTTTGGTCTTCACTCTTCTTGTTTTTCTTGTGTTTTGGAAATTGTATCTTCAGTATTCTATGTTTCTAGTCTAATATCAGGTTATCAGTGAATGTATATAAAGTGACTTCTTTTGTGATTGGGTTACCTCACTAAAGATGATACCCTCCAGATAAATCTATTTGCCCAAGAATTTCATAAATTCATGTTTCTAATAGCTGAGTGGTACTCCATTGTGTAAATGTACCACATTTTCTGTATCCATTCCTCTGTTGATGGACATCTGTTTGGTTTTTTTTCCAGTCTGGCTATTATAAATAAGGCTCCTATGAACATAGTGGAGCATGTGTCCTTATTACCAGTTGGAACATCTTCTGGGTATATGCCCAGGAGAGGTATTGCAGGATCTTCCAGTACTACTATGTCCAATTTTCTGAGGAGCCACCAGACTGACTTCCAGAGTGTTTGTATAAGCTTGCAATCCCATCAACAACAATGGAGAAGTGTCCCTCTTTCTCCACATCCTCGACAGCATCTGTTGTCACCTGAATTTTTGATCCTAGCCATTCTGACTAGAGTGAGGTGGAATCTCAAGGTTGTTTTGATTTGCATTTCCCTGATGATTAAGGGCGTTGAACATTTTTTTTCAGATGCTTCTCAGCCCTTCGGTATTCCTCACTTGAGAATTCTTTGTTTAGCTCTGTACCCCATTTTTAATGGGGTTATTTGAATTTCTGGAGTCCAGCTTCTTGAGTTCTTTGTATATATTGGATAATAGTCTCCTATGAGATTTAGGATTGTTAAAAATCTTTTCCCAATCTGTTGGTGGTCTTTTTGTCTTATTGACAGTGTCTTTTGCCCTACAGAAGCTTTGCAATTTCATGAGGTCCCATTTGTCAATTCTTGATCTTATTGCACAACCCATTTCTGTTCTGTTTAGGAATTTCTTCACTGAGCCCATATCTTTGAGGCTTTTACCCACTTTCTTCTCTATAAATTTCAGTGTCTGTTTTTTTTTGTGGAGTTCTAAGATCCGTTTGGACCTGAGCTTTGTACAAGGAGATAAGAATGGATCAGTTTGCACTCTTCTACATGATAACCTCCAGTTGTGCCAGCACCATTTGTTGAAAAATCTTTCTTTTTTTTTCCCACTGGATGGTTTTAGCTCCCTTGTCAAAGATCAAGTGACCATAGGTGTGTGGATTCATTTCTAGGTCTTCAATTCTATTCCATTGATCTACCTGTTTGTTGCTGTACCAGTACCAGGCAGTTTTTAATCACAATTGCTCTGTAGTACAGCTTGAGGTCAGGCATGGGGATTCCACCATAGAATCTTTTATTGTTAAGAATAGTTTTTGCTCTCCTAGGTTTTTTTATTATTCCAGTTGAATTTGCAAATTGCCCTTTCTAAGTCAGTGAAGAATTGAGTTGGAATTTTGATGGGGATTGTATTGAATCTGTAGATTGCTTTCGGCAGGTAGCCATTTTGACTATATTAATCCTGCCAATCCATGAGTATGGGAGATCTTTCCATCTTCTGAGATCTTCTTCAATTTCTTTCTTTAGAGACTTGAAGTTCTTATCATACAGATCTTTCACTTCCTTAGTTAGAGTCACACCAAGGTATTTTATATTATTTGTGACTATTGTGAAGGGTGTTGTTTCCCTAATTTCTTTCTCAGCAAGGTTATCCTTTGTGTAGAGAGAGGCCATTGATTTGTTTGAGTTAATTTTATATCCAGCTACTGCACTGAAGCTGTTTATCAGGTTTAGGAGTTCTCTGGTGGAATTTTTAGGGTCACTTATATATACTATCATATCATCTGCAAATAGTGATATTTTGACTTCTTCCTTTCCAATTTGTAGCCCCTTGATCTCCTTTTGTTGTCAAATTGCTCTGGCTAGGTCTTCAAGTACTATATTGAATAGGTAGGGAGAAAGTGGGCACAGGCATTGTTTTATTTAAGTTTTAGTTTAGTTTTCAACATGGGGACCCATCTGCATGCACAGCAAAAAGAAAAGGACTAAATCTATGCACTTTGGTTCCCCTGAGCATCAATGTAGATTGAAACATAGGTTAGAGTCAGAAAAAGTCGAGGGTTTAACTGTGCTTCATCCCCATGACTGGGTCATCCTAACTAAGTTCTTCATTCCCATCTCCATTGTAGAGCAAGGACCACAGCAGAAGCCTTTACAGAACTGAGGTGAGGGAAGCATGAAATCAAGCTTGCAAATCACCTAGCTGAAAGGCATTGGAGGTGGTCGCTGTAATTGATTTTGTATTCAGCACTCTGCACCTCTGAATTAGCACCTGAATGGGTTTCCATTATTGTAAATATCAAAAGCCCTGGTTTATTCCATACTTCAAACTTCCTTTTCTTTCTGTTTCTGGTCTCTATGGACAGCAATAACCCATATTTGGAAGTCCAATTAGGCATGCACAACTCCTGTCTGTCTTATCTTAATCCTGCCAGTAATAGAACAGTAATTGTTCAGAGAAACTACAGGGGAAATTGTGAGTGAGGAGCACACACAGTGTTTCAATTGATCTCAATTACTGTCATGAAATTGAGTCTTCTGTCTGACATCTAAATTTAATGCTTCTTTTTCCCCGAGGACCTGTTCCTGGTTGTTGCCTTCTATCGTATCTGTGGTTGGGCTGTCACCATCTACAGTGGCCTCTCCATCAGAATGATGGAATTGTTTTCCTTCTTGTCGTATTTCCTCTCTATATTGTTTGCTCCTAAATCCCTGCTTTAGTCTTCTGACATTCATATCTGAATCTTTTCATTTTCTCTGGCTCAACATTCAGGGAAGAACTATGCTGTGTCTTGGCACCCAAATAATTGATTTCTATTTATGAGCAAAAAGACAATTTTTCAAAACCTAAACAAGATGAGCCTAGGTTTTGCCCAAAGGATGAAAACATAGTCTGAAGTGAATTATTTCCCTCTTTATTTGGGTGCAATTAGGAAAGTTAATGATGGGTAATTTCCAGCATGCATATGCTTTCACTGTGCTGATTTATAAGCAGGCATAAACATAATTAGGTGTGCATATGCATCCTCACAGTTTAATGGGCCCTGTATTCCTGGTAATTAGGAGGCTCAGCGTGTTGTTGATGTGTCATTTTTCAGGCTAAGGTATGAGAAGCTTTAAGGATTGACTATGCCCAGGAAGCCAGCATGAAAATGCATGGTATATTCTTATATAAATTCAGAGATAATGGCATCTCAGTAAACATTCACCATCTGTTTTTCTTTAATAGATTCAAAAGATTTGAAGAGTCTTAGAAAATACATCTGCCTAAAATAGATATTCTTTAAGTTGTAAGGTTTTTGGAAATTAGCAGATGTATAGTAAATTAAGACTAAATATACATATGAAAACATCTAGTAAAATTAAGGTTCCATAGATAAATCTAGGTAGGCTTTTAGAAGCCTACTAGGGAACTGGCAGAAGATGGAAGAAATAGATTTTTTTAATGTAAAAACCAAAATCTCCCTCGAATTCTACCTTTATACCCAGTAGGAGTAGCTATGCATATTATAGGACCCTCTGCGAGATAGAAATTCAGAGTTCCTGTCTAAACATTAAGAAATTATCGACCAAGAATTTCATAAATTCATTTTTTTAATAGCTGAGTAGTACTCCGTTGTGGAAATGTACCACATTTTCTGTATCCATTCCTCTGTTGACGGACATCTGGGTTCTTTCCAGCATCTGGCTATTATAAATAAGGCTGTTATGAACATAGTGAAGTATGTGTTCTTATTACCAGTTGGAACATCTTCTGGGTATATGCTCAGTAGAGATATTGCTGGATCTTTCAGTAGTACTATGTCTAATTGTCTGAAGATCCTTCAGACCGATTACCAGAGTAGTTGTACTGGCTTGCAATCCCACCAGCAATGGAGGAGTGTTCCTCTTTCTCCACATCCTCGCCAGCATCTGCTCTCATCTGAGTTTTTGATCTTAGCCATTCTGGCCAGTACCTGGCAAATACAGATGGGGATTCTCACATTCATCTATAGAATGGAACACAGGGCCCCCAATGGAGGAGCTAGAGAAATTACCCACGGAGCTCCATCTTTAGATGGAACAACAATATGAAGTAAACAGTACCCCCAGAGCTCTTGTCTCTAGATGAATATATAGCAGAATATGGCCTAGTCGGCCATCACTGGGAAGAGAGACCCCTTGGTCTTACAAACTTTATATGCCCCAGTACATGGGAATGCCAGGGCCAGGAAGTGGGAGTGGGCGGGTGGGGGAGAAGGGTGGGAGGAGGGTATAGGGAACTTTCAGGATAGCATTTGAAATGTAAATAAAGAAAATATCTAGTAAAAAAAAAAGAAATTATGGACCTTGTCTACAGAATGTTGAAGCAAGTACTTGTTTAGAACAAGTTTCCCTGTTTAATTGAATATGTGGCATGTCTGGAAATGGAGCACTTGGAAGACAGAAAATGACCAGTAAAGGACTGTGAGCAGCAGAGCAACAATAAGGTGAAGGTTATGGAGAAATAATTATAAACAGCATTTCTATGAGCCCTTGTGAAATAACAAGGAGGAATGTCAATTACAACTGAGGCTGTTCATGTAGTTATTTCTGAACAAATGTTTAAGTATTATAAATGTGACATGCTTAACAAATGAGTACACATTGATATATGAGAAATGCTTATAAGAGAAAAAATATGCCAACTCCCTATTTGTTGAAATTCTTTATTATTTTCATATTTATTGAAATTTCTATATTTTAAAAAGTGCAAGCTATCAAGTAGACAGAAAAAAATACATCTTCAGAAGGGTACTCTGATGGTAAGGAGACATCTTTTTGTTTTGTGAGAATGTATCATAGTGCCGTGATATATGCAGAGAGCAACATTAAACAAAATCCAATTTCTGGTAGCAGATCTCTGTGAAGTAGAAAGATAATCTGAAAAGTTACTTTTACTTGGGTAGCCAATAACTTGAAAGGAAAATGGCCTGAGGTTTACTGTGAGCACTGCAATATGTATGTTACCGGTAGCTCTCTAATTTAGAAAGACACAATGGTAATTTGTGGCCAAATCTTACAGCCTGCATTGTATCCTTAATACTTACATATTGGACAAAAGGAAATACTACTATAAGTTGTTTGTTTCTGACATACATAAATGCACGTGTTTTCAAACAAGAAAATGTTTAGATTCCTGATTTACTATTGCATACTTTTTTGCCTCCACAGGACCCAAAATGTTCTGTGTTTCACAAATATTGCATAAGTGAATGAAGGTAGAAATAAATGGACTTTTCCAAGGACAGATCTTCAGGGAGAGTTCTATTTGATTTTGAGGACCACTCTTTGATTCATCTGTTGTTTCCTTCCCATAAGCTGAGAAAATTTCAAGAATTTATAAGGAAATCAGAATCAAAATGCTCATGACTTACAGTCACAAATTCATGGGTATGGCTGTTGTATTTATGGGTTTGGGTTGTTTATGTTCTTTCTTCAGATTTGATTGGGATGTTTATGTTACAGTTGTACATAATTGTATATGAGAATGGGGGGTTAAGTAAAGTATGAGTTTTGTATTTCAGTTTGTATAACAAGGTAAGACATAAAAGATATTTTTATATGTCATAGAGAGTGAAAGTTTGCAGTGTGTGAATTTCATGCTGACTCCAAGACTCATGATATAACCTGAAAAATAAGAGTGGGAAAAACTGGGGAGGCAGAGTTTGAAGCAATCCCTGGAGAAAAAGTTTGTGTACAAAACCAACATTTGTTCAGTGCTAACTGTGACAATTTTGAGTAGAGTCTAATAACCAGTGTTACTCAATTTTGTGAGCTGTTTCCTTTGTTGATGATTTTTGTGTTGATTATGTTTCTTTAAGGACATTAGCGGTTGTCCTATCATCATGACTTCTCTGTCAATACTAACATTTTCACATGTCATAGCAAAGTCCCATAAAGATTTATGTGCAGCCACTAACATAACAATTGCTAGAAAATTCATGCAATTTTCTGCTAGGCTCTCTCCTCTGCTTATAACACTTAAAAATATTTTTCTCTATTCTGTTACCCTGCATTTCCATACTATGAATCATTTTCCTTCATTATATTTATCATGATCTTGCACATTAAGTATCTGTTTACCCAGCTATTTATTCATTTTTCTCTGACATGTGAGTTCTGTAAGAGCAAAATAATTTCTATTTTAGGCATATGATGCTATATTCAATGACTTGAAATAGAATGTCAGAAAAAAGTGTGTGTCACAAGAATTAATTACCTTAATATAATAAAGTACAGATATTGGCCAAATATTTAAAATCATTAGGCACATACATAGTGCTATGGATTTTTAAATGATGTATATGGTTTGTGTAATGGAAAAACTCACAATAAGCTCATGTGATTGAGTATTTGAAACCCCTAGCTGGTGACAATGTTTTCAAGGTTATGAAATGTATTAGAGAGGCAGCTTTAATGGAGGCAGTGGATCACTGAGGGTGGACCTTGAGGTTTGAAAGCCTACTCTCACTCTCTGTCTCTTTCTTGTGTCCCTATTAAAGATGCACTATAACCAGCCACTTCATGATACTATCTCCATGCCCTTTGCATATCAGAATATATTTTTAAACCATGAGCTCAATGATTCCCTTCTCAATGAAGTAGTTTATTGTGAAATACAGCAAAGTAGCTAATAAATTTTGGAAAAGCTTTTATTCAAAGTTAATGGAAACCATTCATAATATGTATAAGAAATGGGGTTCTATAATTTTAGTCACTGTTAATGTGACTTATTTGTCCTCTTATTTTGCGGGGCATATGACCAATGTGTATGTTCAGGAACTCACAGTAGTCAAAAGAGAACATTGGATCCTTATAATTGGAGTTATATATGATTGTAAGTCACCATATTGGTGCTGGGAACCAAAAGCAGTTCTTCTGAAAAAGAAATACATGTTCTTAAGTGTTGAGTCATCTCTCCAGTCACCTAGGTGATATGTTAATTCCCAGGTAAGATTTTTCATGCATCAGTAGTCAATAGTATTTTCTTGGTTTATCATCACCTCATATATTTGAGCATATAGAAGTGCCGTGTGGTGGGAAAACCAAACTGACTTTTCTGAGTATCACTGGCTTTATGAGAACATTGATGTCCAGACTACTAGGAGTCTCACCATACCATTTTTATTTGCTATAATAGGGTATGAGCCTGCAGTTTAGATGTAGAAGGGTCATTTTAAGTCTCAGAGATGCTCTCATAATCTACGAATCTCTCTCAACAATGTTTAGCAACCCTCCTCCCAACACTGAATTGGATAATCATTACTGAATTTTCTTTGCCTCTAGTTGACACACTTCTCTCTATGTCAGGTAACTTCATTAGGCACGACACTGTATCTACAAACTTTTATTAGTGCCTCACAGCAGAACTACAGTAATGCTACAATAGAATAAACTATTATTAAATGCTCAATGAAAGCAGAAGTGAATTTCATCAGAGTTAGACACTTAGAGCTGCTGCAAGATACACTTATTCTTAGAAGTATTGAAGATTTAACATACAATAAAATTAGTCATCTTCTTTGATTAGATATTTAATAATGGATATGTGGTGTTACTCTCAAATATAATTTATGTCTATCACTGATACCTCTTCTCAGGATGATTTGTAGTGGCATAATCAAATTGCTCATAGAGAAATTGTATTCTTATGATAACCTTATATATTGCCCAAAGATTCACAATTTAATATATAATTGTGCAGTTCAAACTAGAGTATTTTTAATACACCATGTATTAAAATGAGAAAAGGATAAATTTAGGTAACCTGCCTGAGCTAGCTACCTTTACAACTTCTTTTACTTTCACATCTGACTATGGGGATCATTTTCCTGTCGTCTGTATTTTTACCCATTCCATAAAAATTTTATATATGTATATATATATATATATATATATATATATATATATATATATATATCCAATTGATATTAAATAATGTGATTTGGGGACTTTAATTATTTATTTTATTTTTATAACTCATCAAATAAGGTACATTTACATGTTTACAGAAAATGCAGTGCATACAAATTGGCAAACTAAAAATAAAAAAACATTACCAAGTAATGACTAGTGTTGAATAACATTTTTCTATACTTGTAGATATTACAGGGCTTTTGTTAAAATAATGTATCATACACCACACTGTATACTATACAGTAAACTATTTACTGACATCATAGAACTGCATGACAAGTTGTCACATAATTATGCAGTCACTCATCTATGCAAATGTACTTATATTGGCTATCATTATTTTTTCTGATAGCTGTCATTCACACTTTGTTGTGATATATTTGTGTACACTCATGACTGTTTACTTAAGATGGATTTCATAGGAATTGCTGTGCTGAATGAATATCTTGGGAGTTTAAATTATATAGAACATTTATATAGATAAATTATATAGAAAATATAAATTATTTAAAATGTTATATGTTGTTTTTCAAAATAACTGTTATTTAGTTGTGCCAACAAGAAACATATATGAATGGCTTATTCCATGCGTAGGTAGATTTTAGGGACACCCAGCATTTTTCCTCCTATTTCTCCTCTTCTTTTTACTTCTATGATGTTTAGAAGTCTGTAATGTTAATTAAATTTTTCATATTTTAATTTGTATTATTTTCTTGTGAGAGCTAACCTTAGTGGTCTACAGAATGAGTTTCAGGACAGCCAGGACTACACAGAGAGAACCTGTCTCACAAACAGCTGGTAAATCTGGCTTAGTGATAGAGAGGTTGCTCCCCTAATACCCTCCCCACCTCTGTGTGTGTGTGTGTGTGTGTGTGTGTGTGTGTGTGTGTGTGTGTGTGTATTCATTGCACCTGTTGGCTACACCCTTTACATATGTTTTAGGTGGGGTTTTACTCTTCATTATTGAACTAAACCTTTGGTCTGGTTAAAGATAAAAAAAATGTTTCTTTGTATGGTATAGAAGATAAAATACTCTAATATAGATACTTTTGTAGTGCTAAGAACTGAACTCAATGCATTATATAGGTTAATAATATTCTATGCACCCTGACCTATACTGTCAGTTCTACTCATTATCCATGGAATGTGGAATGGATCTTCTTTCACTAATGTTTTGAAGTAGATTTTCTTTGCCCTTTGCTGAAACTCTTTGCCCACCAGAGGGCTCCTCTTGTGCAGTTACATTTCTATTTAAATTTTATCATCTTTTATCTGTTAGGTTGAGACTTATGCAGGGCTACTGTCTCAGTTCAGTAATGTCTGCCTTATGCACTGGTCATGCTCATTGTGCACTGTGTTTTCATGCATAGACTTCAGGAAAACATGCTTCATTCAGGTCTTACTTTAATTTGGTTTCTTCAGATAATTTAGAATCCCTTTGAGAATAAAACCACATATCTTCAGAAAAAATAAAAAGATTCAATTTGAAGCTACAGTTCATTGAAAGTGCTAAGGGAGATGAGATTATTAGTAATTGGACACTTCTATAACAAGGATATTTATTGTTTAAAATATTATAGCAATTATATAGGTCATATTGTAACTATTTTCTTGATTTTTTTTCCAAACTAGAAATTATGGTTTGAAGACACAAAATGACTTCTGTAACTTAAAATACAAAGAGCAAATGTGGAGAGGGACAACTATACATTTGCTCTTACTTCAGTCTCTGTAGTCTCTTTTGTGTAGGATTTTCCTCAATACAGCAGCTAAGTGCATACTTCACAATTTGATTTATGATTTATCTCTGAACTGACAAATCTTGTGAGAACAAGTGTTTTGTTCATTTCTGGCTCATTCCTCCTCGAAGATAACCTACTAGACTGATTTGAGCGAATAATGCTGTGGAGTGTACACATGACTCCAAAGCTGTAATCTGTGTCAGTCTTATCACTTTTCACAGGGCCCTAAAAATTGCTGGCTATGTCAGCTCTCTTGTGCAACTAGAAATTATATTACTATTTTCTATAAAAATATTGAGACATGCAGACACTAAAGTGAAAGTGGTTGTTATATCCCATTTTCCAAAATTGCAGCAAAGAGGGTGTTCTCTCTCTCTCTTTGGATACCACCTTGCCTCTGTATTTTATTTCTTTCATTTTTTAAAAGTGCCATTTCAACTTAAAGAAGCTGGTTATCTTTGACAATAGATTTTCTCTGGTGGTAGAATGTTGTGCTCACCAGGTGATGATGAGGTGCTTGTTATCCTCATTACAGAAATAGAAAAGGGATAGTGCAATAGTATAATGCATAATAGGCTGAGTAATTTTGGAAATGAATTTTGGATAATTTGTCAACATTACTTGACATGGGTTCTGGCAAAGCAATATTATCATATACTGTTATACCTCACCTCATTTTTTGGACAGGGTCTCACTATCTCACCCCTGGACTTGAACTTGCTCCATAGCCCAGGCAAGCCTTAAACTCATATAGCTTGCTTTTTCTTTCAGTGTGCTGGGAAATAGTGCATGAACCACCATATCCATGTCACAAGATCAATCCTTATTTTCTTCTATAAGGTTGAATGTATCCTTAAATATTCCTTTATATTTCCACATGGATTAGAATCTTGCTCATAGAAATTTAACATTTATGTTGATATGCACTTTTTCTTTGTATGCAAATATTATTTAGCCTATCACTTGTAAAGTGAGAGGCTTGACAGAGAGAAAAAGAGATAGAATGAGATATAAGAAAATAAAGTGGGGAGATATTTTATTAAACAGGCCTTTGTTTTTATTATAAGATACTTGTAAAGTCTTTATTCTAAAAATATGTATATTAACAAAGGGACAAAGATGACATTTCTCAAACAAGTTTGATTTGAAGACTCTTCTCTATCTGTTTTATGTTTAGCTATGCCTGCCAAATATGCTGAGTTAGTGGGAATAGCTACTTTGTGTATCCTTGAATGTACTATGCACATTCCTGCCTAATGATTTGCTTTAATGTTTTTGATAGACTATTTTCTTTATATCTTTGTTTCTCTCTTTGAAGAGACGTTCTACTTAGTTTTAGAAGGTAAACACTTTGATAAGGTTTAGATTTATATTCATACTCAAACTGGCAGGCAACATATTTAGTAAACATAGGAAAAATGAGCTTTGGTAGTGGTTTGAGAATTTTCTCAGGGAAAGGAATCAACAGAAGTGACAGAAATATCCAGCAGAAATATCCTAATCCAAGAGAGTGCTGTGTGGAAGGACTACAGACAAAATGTTTACATGGGAGAAGTCTGGAGGGACAGCTTGATTGTGCTCACTTGTGTAGGCAAGCCAGTCATAGTGCAGACACCTCATGAGCAGGGAAATGTTTCTGTTTGAATGGCAGATGCTTTAGTCTTCTAGAGATTCTATGCAAAAATACTCTAGTGGTTTGAATGAAATGGACTCCATAGGATCATATATTTAAATGCTTATTCACTAGGTAGTGGAGCTCTTTGAGAACCATTAGGAGGTGTGACCCTGTTGGAGGGTGTGTGTCATTAAGTGTGAGGTTTCAGATTTCAAAAGCCCACTCTAGACCGCATTCTCTCTCTCTCTCTCTCTCTCTCTCTCTCTCTCTCTCTCTCTCTCTCCTCCCTTCCTCCCTCTCTCTCTCCTTCCCTCGATCTCTCCCTCTCTCTCTTTGTCTGTCTGTCTCTCTGTTTATCTCTCTATCTCTTTGTCTCTGTCTGCTGCCTGTAGATCAGGGTATTAAGCTTTCAGCTACTGCCTGTCTGCTTTCTGCCATGGTGATCATGGACCAACACTCTAAAACTGTAAGCAAGCCCCAATTAAAATTTTTCCTTTATAGGAATTGCCTTGGTCATGGTGTCTCTTTACAACAATAGACTAGCAACTAAGCCAAATCCCACAGCTAAATATGTCTTGTAAGCAATAGAAATTCATTCCATATCTTTTGAAGGGCTAAGAAGTCTAAGGTGATACTATATGAAATAGAAAATCTCATACAGTGCTTGAAAATAAAAACATTTAGACACTTACTAAAGAAATAAGTTCATAGACCCAGTCTTGTGGAACAGTTGCAGAAGGACTGAGGAACCAGGAGATCAGGACTCCACAAGAACAACTGAGTCAACACTTGTGGGTTTTCAGAGACTGAGCCACCAACCATGGCAGCATGTGTGGGCTGGATCTAGGCTCTACACTTATGTGTAGCAAATGTGTGCTTCGTCTTCATGCGGGTTCCCCAATAAAAGAAGCATGGGCTTACCCTGATTCTGCCGCCTGCCTGTGGATCCTGTTCCCCTAACTTGGCTGCTTTGTCTGGACTCAGTGGGAGAGGATCTGCCTAGTCCTACAGGGACTTGAGGTACTAGGATAGGTTGGTATCCAGAAAAGGCATATCCCTACTCTCAGAGATGAAAGGGAGGTGTTGTGGGAGGAGGGTCTGTGGAAGGGAAGGACTTGGAGGAGAGGGGGGTTTTGCTTGGGAAATTAAATGAATAAATAAATAAGTGGGAAAAATAAATAAATGCAATAGTAAGTATTAGATAAAGTGTGCTCAGATGCTACTAGCTAGCAATTCCATTTATCAGAAAATTGTTAATAGGAAATATATATGTGTAATCAATTTATGGCTGTATTTGTATATCATAGTACAAACTGGTGTAATAAAAAGTTGGAACAAATTCAGATTACAAAGTATATGTATGATTAATTCACTCTTTGGTACACATGTCACCAAATAGTACCTACATAATTTAGTAGCCGAGAACAATTGTTGCTTAGTCATGCACATGTTAAAAACCACAGATGCAATGTTACTTGAGCTGTGATAAACATTTAGATAAAGAATGGAAAATTAATGGTAGTTATTTCTGTATTATACAGTCATTATTGACAATATTCTCTTCATATTGAGAAAAATATTTGGCACATTGCTTTTTCTTATTCCATGTACAATAATGATTTCATTTATCTAATCTTGCTTATGTTCATGGAATGCTATTCTTATATCCTCATAGACTCTAAGATAATCTCCTTAGGCATCACATTCCATTATACTATAGTTATTGTACAATATTTTCCTCATAAGATGAGCTTTCAAGAAACTCGGGCTTCTTTGGGATTGGCTATGTGTCATACATGTTGCCTGAAACTTGCAATTCCCCTGCCTCAAACTCCTAAGTTCTGAAATAAAGGCATAAGACACCACAACTGACTTATAAGGTGGTTTTGTACTCACCTAATCTATTTATGGTTCATTTTCCAAGTCTATAAAAGAGGATTAATGAAGATCATATTTTTTAAGGTATTATTTGAGTCAAATAATGTGACAAAGGTCGACATCGGATTAACCCTTCATATTCAAAACTAATGCAAAATTTAAAATAGAAAGCTGGTTATAATGAATTTTCAATGGTTGTACACCTGTTGAGTCTAAAGAAATATTTTTCTCCATGCCTCTCCAGCCCTGCTTTGCCCTGCTCTCTTTTTTTTTTTTTTTTTTTTCAACTTTTATTAGATATTTTCTTCATTTACATTTCAAGTGTTATCCAGAAAGTTCCCTATATCCTCCCCCCTCCGGCCCTGCTACCCTACCCACCCGCTCCCACCCCCTGTCCCTGGTGTTCCCCTGTATTGGGGCAAATAAAGTCTGCATAACCAAGGGGCCTCTCTTCCCACTGATGGCCAACTAGGCCATCCTCTTCTATATATGCAGCTAGAGACACGAGCCCAGGGTCTCTTGCTCTTGAGATTAAGCTGTCTTCCCCAGTGGACAGGGAGCCAGATGGAGGGTGTGCTGCCACCTAGCGACCTCTGTCTTCACCAAGTCTATTTAGTAGCTTGTTTATTTTTCAGGCTTCAACAACTCACATACACCTATTTGTTACAGCCAGGATCTCTGTGCTCTTGCCCTTTGTCAAATTGACCTGCTTTTTCTTCCTAATGTTATTTTGTGGAATTCTTCCATTTGTGAAGCAGCTGAACCAGAACCAATTACGTTGTGTTGTAAAGAAGGAAAATGAAAACCCACAGCAGCTTCCTAAGTTCCTAGAGTTCTGCTGAGCCCTTGGTGAGAAATAGACAGGACGCAGGTGTGAAGGGGCAGCCAAAGCAGTCTTCAGCAGACTCCAGGGAGCAGAGCCTCTGTTCTCTGGTTATTTGTCTTTTATCTGGCTCACTGGTGTGGAAGGGAAAGAAGCAGTTTTATCTTAGGCTCTAGTGAAGAACAGAGGCAAAGATAGGAGCAATGTAGGCCATTGTGAAGGATGGGTTCTTCAATTTACCTTTTCGCTGTGAGCTTGAAGCTGCCTAGGTTAGGAAATGTCTCTTACATCTAGTGAACCCATTTCTCAGTTCATGAAGGAAAGCTGAGGACAGAGAAACAGCATAGACTTCAAACCCCATTTCACTACTCTAAACTTACAATATGGGTAAATTATTTCAACTCTGTCTCAATTAATCCTATTTTAAACTGAGAATAGTAGTGATTTAAAGATGCATGGGTAGTTTGCATAGGGTAATGGATGTAAAATAGAATATAATGTGACATTCACTGTATTTGATGAAAACACTTCTGTTTTTCCAATGTACTGCACAAAAAGGTCAGCACTGAGGAATGCAGAGGATTCTAGGAGACAAGAAGTTTACCAGCAAAGTAGAAAGGATTTTTGATTGTCATTCCTTAGAAAGAGTTCACGATGTAAATGGACAAATTAGAAAATATCAGGCAATAGTTTAGAGTCTAATTTGGGTTATTCACAGCTAAAATGATTGACTAAGAATCAGTAAATCTGACCGCACGCTCAGCTCTCCCATAATAGTAAGAGTTGGCTTTTTACATGAGATTATCTTTTAAATATGTATTTTTATATCTAAACAGGCAGAATGTCTTGTTCAATTTTACCTATCTGAAGAGAGTTAGATTCCAAACCTTTTTGTCTCAGAGATTTTTAAAATTCTGGCACACATTTTAGAGCAACACATCACTTTTTTGATCCTTCTGAAGTTGAGTTTCCATGAATTGGCTCTTTTTGACATAGAACCAGCTCTGCCAAAACAAATATCCTCCATACATTGCTCAAAAAAAAAAAAAAAAAAAAAAAGGTAAATTGTATTGGGTTTTGTTTAGTTCCAAGATGGAGAGTCTACAATTTCAGAAGCCATCTATATTTTTCTGAGATCTAGTTACTATTTTAGAATTCTTTTCTTCATCCTGCACTTATTTTATAGAGAAAACTGGACAGGGGAGAATTATGAAAATGATGTGGACAGCAATATGAGGAAGTAAAAGGTTTCTGATCAGGGAGTAGACGAAAATTGAACATTCATCATTTCTGTGATCCTCCATATTCGCTGTGTAGTCCTTGGCTTCTCGTTTATTCACACTCTCCTAGACTGCACACGCCTCGATGGGTCCTTTGAATGTTTTTCTACCTAGTTTACTTTAGAGCATGGAATGGTTTGACATGACCTTGAACATCAAATGTGCTACATATTGAATACATATAACATGGAGAGTCGTACTCCTTGATCTTCCCTTTTTCTATTTCCCTCACAAGCTTAATTCCTGCGACTCTGAGTGGCATGCTGGGCTGAATAAAACTGAGTGATTGACACAAACCAGAAGCACACATACCATTTCCTGAGAAGTCATTTAATCTTTGGTACTTCCTCATGCATGATAACATGGAATCATAACATGATTCCAGTTATTGTTTAGATGATGCTCTCAGACTTTTTGCTCTTGATCTTTTTGGGACGTAAGTACAATTGGGGTAAAGAGTAACACCTGGTTTTAGTATAGAAGAACCTGCTTGCTGAATTTGTTTTGATTTCTATGGGTGTCTTTGTAAGCAGGAATTTTAGCAGGATAGTAATTGAGTTAAATGGTCTCCTGAATGCTGTCCTGTTCAACTGTGCCTTAGTGTGGTCGAAATTATTTAGGAAAAGTTTAAAAAAATGGTTGTTGGGCATGAGGAAAACTAATCTACAATGGACTGTAATTTTCTATTTTATCATAAATATTGCTCTGTTGAGCTGCAAATGTGGCTAGGTGGTTGTGATCAAGGGTAGAGTGCTACTGCAGAGGACACAAGTTCAGTTCCCTCATACTTGGAGCTTAGGTTCATATCAACCTGTAATTTTAAATTTAGGGGATCCAATACTCTCTTCTGAAATCTATGGGTGCCTTCACTCATGAGCACACATGCATTTATACACCTGCACACATAATAAAAATGAAATAAATCTTGAGAAAATACTTTAGTGGAGCAAAGCATAATATTAGATGTAAGAGAATTGCAATATAGTAATGCAAAAATACAACCACAAGCACACACACACACAAACACAAACACACACACATACACACACACACACTCACACACATAGAGAAAGAGAGAAAGAGAGAAGGGGGATATTTATGCCACTCTTTATTTTTTATTAGATATTGTCTTAATTTACATTTCAAATGTTATCCCTAAAGTTCCCTATACCCTCCTCCCCCCGCCCTGCTCCCCTACCCATCCACTCCTACTTCTGGGCCCTGGCATTCCCCTGTATTGGGGCATATAAAGTTTGAAATACCAAGGGACCTCTCTTCTACTAGGCCATCTTCTGCTTCATATGCAGCTAAAGACACTAGCTCTGGGGGGTTCTGGTTAGTTCATATTGTTGTTCCTCTTATAGGGTTGCAGACCCCTTCAGCTAGTTGGGTACTTTCTCTAGCTTCTCCATTGGTGGGGGTGCTGTGTTCCATCCTATAATTGACTGTGAGTGTCCACTTCTGTATTTGCTAGGCACTGGCATAGCCTCATTATAAAACGGAACACAAAATTTAAAAACTGAAAATGAAATAAGTATTTTCGAAGAATATAGTGTAGTTTTACAACCCCAAGACAGCTATATTTACATGTTAGAGTGTTTTGCTCAAATAATAAAGGGTTTTACCAATGCAAAAGCATATTTTAGACTCAGCCTTTAAATGAACAGAGAAAAATATCTTTCAGTGAATTATCACAATGTGCTAAATGTTTGTGACTCTGCTGAAATCTCTTTGCTGAACATGATCTCGAAATAAGGTGGAAATTTGAGAAGAGAATCATGTCATGAGTATAGAACATTCCTATAGGGAAATAGTGGCTTCATAAGAGACCCCACTGTTACCCCTTACTCTTTCTGCCTAGCAGAAGGATGATTGGCAAAAAGTAAAAAACTATCCCTCACCAAACATCAAGCCTGTCAACATTTTGACCTTCGACTTGACATCTTCTAGTTAATTTTATATTTTTTTTTATAAATTATCACCTTAAAGTTTATAGAATCCTTTTAGTGGACTGAATAATAATTTCATTTAAGACTATTCTGCTTTCAGCATGTTTTATAAATTTCAAGAATACATAACAAGATCGGTATACAAAGGCAAAGGAGCATCTACTAGTCTCTCTGGTAATTGTCTTGGGAAGGAGCAAAGAGTGTCTCACACTATGGAGCATTAATGTCAGGTCACTCTTAAAGAGCTTTAAAGATTCATTTCTGATTATAAGGTGCCCTATTTTTTGAAATACCTACTCAAAGGCTACTCTAGTATGAAAGACCTAAACACGGTCCTATTACATTTAAGTAAGTGATCAAGTCATTACCAGAGGGAGGGCAGCCTGTAACATTGGATCTTGTTTTGAAAAAGGAAAGCTAAATGCTGCACCTTTCAGATTCATTTATCTTAGTCTTTGGAGAAGGTGGTGAAATAAGATGATGCAAAAGTACTAAAAACATTCTTCAACTTGTTCAGGTGGCTTTTAACTTCTCGAAATTCAGTTTATGGTAAAGAATTGTCATTGAACTTCTTCCTAGTGCATTAGAGTGGCATTGTGTGACAAAGAGACTGCTTCCATTCTTTGTACTTGTGACTTTAAAGAACACCACTTGGAACAGCCCTGAAAAGAGAGCTTTACTTCAAGGTGGGCATACTGCTTTCCATCACCATTTGCTAAGATATATCTTGAAGCTTTCTTATCATTAAGTTATTATATTGGTTATATAACATTAGAATCTAAAACTATTTCTATTTCCAAAGTTAATTCCATGAAAGAAGCATTAACCATGGTTTTTAACATCCACAAAGTTCATGACTTCATATCCCCTAACTTAACTGAAATGCACAGCAGAGCATACCATGGTATCCATATCTATAACAGAAGGAAACATGGTTTATCATAATTTGTACCTATTGTCTATAATCATCTGATTTAGTGTTGTAATTTTCTAATGATTTACTGATAGGCTGTTCATTTCACATGTTATTTTTTTTTAAATTAAATCCTACATTTTTATCTAAAATATACAAGATAATATTCTTTGTTTCATAGAGATCATCAGTGTATTTTATTGTTGCTGTTCCCTGTTGTTCTGGGTCTGGTAAGGTATTTGATAAAAAAGGCATATTCCAAATACTGTAGCTGACAACATAAAGATAGATTATTCATTCATATGATCAGTAAACCTGTCTGGCTTTCAAGAATTTCAGCACAGTTGGGAAGATTTAACTTCTACTTCCTTTTAAATCATTAAATCCATATGAACTGATTGTATATATCCAAGGACTATTTCATGCAACATCCACTCCAGTAGTGACATGCGTGACAGGCCCCAAAAACCTGGACGCAGTCCTGAGGCAAAAAGTTCACAGAAACTTAAGTCTCCTGGAAATTTGGCATTTTCATAGCTAGAATGCCCCAGATTTGTCCCTGCGATCATGTGGAGGGTCTTGCATGCTTTCTTACAGTATTTTACTGGATAAGAGTTAGAAATCTCAGGGCAAGCTACTCTCATATGAAAGAATTTACCATTATCTAGGAAGAATGAAGATTGTGGTCTGAGAAGGAACTAGAGTAAATACTTTGAACTATAGATAGCTGAGTTACTCCCAAACACAGGAATTTACAATGGCCTACCAGGAAGGTGGACTATACAATAAACTAGAATTGAAACTATGGCAAGGACATGAAGCCCTTGCCCCTGGCTTCTAAGATTAAGTTGACCTTAGGTGGGGCTGCTTTTGATCCCACTTGTTAACACTGAATTTTACCCCAGTTGGTTCCTGTTAGCTTTTTGTATGCATTCCTCTGTTTTGTGTAAAAGTCACTTATAAGACTGGTGCTTGCTTTGAGACAAATTACACTCAGATACCACACTCCCTTGTATCTGTATTTGTTTGTTGCCCCCTTCTAGCCAACTCTTTGCCCGCCTGTAACCACCAGAACCCGAGTTTTGCCTGTGGATCAAGGACCCAGGTGAGGTCCATTTGTGGCAATTTCAAAATAGTTGTATTGAAAGCTAAGTATCTACTGTTAATTTTCATAAGTAAAAGTAGAGAAAACTAGCTATATGCAGTACCACATGCTGGAATCTAAATATTTTTGAAGCTGAGAAAAGAGGGTATGGGTTTATACACCCTGGGTTATTGAATGATTTTCAGTTTGGACATTTTGGGCTATGTAGTGATTCCCCCCATCTCAGAAAAGCAAAGGAAAATACTACTCAGTGGTTTAAAAAATATCCAAAATTATCTCATTATTAGATTGAATGGAGCCAGTGCTTAATTAAATCCATAAGAATAGGAGGGACTATTGGAGTTACTGTCTTATGGGATTTAACTAGCAAAGTGTCTCTGGCAAGAAAGTTCTAGACAAGGTTAGGTAGTACTGGGGCATCATCCTCCCCAAAAGTTTGATAAAGAGCTTTCATCATGGCTCAGAAACCCCGTTGGCAGAAATTCGATCATTATAAGAGTCTCTTCAAGGTCTTTTCATCCAGGGCAGTGCAAAAACCTAGGTCAGAGTTTTGATCCCCCTGGGTTTTCTGGTAAGACTCCGGATGCTTCAGGGAGTTTAGACCTCACATCAAGTCCTGCTGGCCCAAAGCCCTTCTGTGCCTTATGTTCTGATTCTGATGCCCAGCTTCTAACTAGTTTCTAGTAATAAGAGAGAATGTGTACCCCAAATCTAAATTCAAGCTTAATTTACATTTTCACCTTCTTATATGATCTGATAATACTAAAGTATAGTATAATCAAATACATCCTTCTAAGGTAGAAAGCCTACTCAATATCACACTGGAATTAAGACACATTTTGTGAGACTTGCCCCCTGAAGTCTATGTTGTTTTCCAGAATATTCACAATGCTGGTTCAGTGATTCCTCCTCTATAGCCTATTTCATAGAAGTTTCATTTTAATGTGCATTTTGATCATACCCTCCAAAACTTTATGTAGGTACAGTTCTTAACAGACAAAGTACTGTCCTTTTACCCTTCAAAGCTATCAGTACTGATCAAATCATAGTTTCTGTGGAACAGATAAGTTGGAGAGAAAAAAATCCCAGGGTGTGAACTTGTTCTAAAGCTCTCCATTGGCTGTGAATAGTAACTTTAGATGCATCCTTAAGCAGTGAAAAGATAGAATTTCCATGCCCTCAATATCAGTCTGTTTACCTCCTTCCCCTGAGAAAGTGTAAGAAGAAGTATACAGCAAAGAAAGTATAAGAAGTAGAAGAAAGTAAAGAAGTAGAAAAAAGAAAGGCGTGATTTTAAGGAATTGCATTTTCATTGTATAGATAAAGATCCCGGATGTTACGAGCTATAGTCAGTCAGGCTAGAGAAATAATAGTTAAAACTCTGGACTAAGTGTGCCTAAGGCAAGAGAAGATCAATATCAAATCTTGAAAATATCCAAGTAGAAAAAGACGTTCTAATTCAACCTTATATAGTTATTTTATTTTTCTATTCAGGCCTCTGATGAATTGGAAAGGACCCACCCATGTGTGTAGGGCAGTCTTCTCTTTTTCAGTTACTTATTTAAACGTTTATCCATCCATAAATACACCCATAAATGCATTCAGAACAACATAATATAACCAAACCCTGTACCCCTGTGGCTTAGTTAAGCTCATGTTAACAATAAATCACTAATCATAATCCATTTCTCATGATATTAATAATCAGGCCTGGTTCATGTACTCTGTGATGAGCCAGATACCTACCAGTGCACTAAATTCCCATTTGAGTTGGGGATCAAAAATGATATTTTCACTATCATAATCACTAAATTTGAGGTCATCTATATAGATTTTTTAAGTGGTTAAATATTGACAGTCAGCATGACAGGATTTAGAATTATCTAGGAGACAGACCTTTGGATATGCCAATGTTTGATTTTGTAGACTGGATTAACTGCAGTGGAAACATCTACCCAAAATGTAGACAGCACATATCCATGGGCTATGATCCTCAGCTCAATAAAAAGGATGGTGTATTTCATAAATTCATTGTTTTTAATAGCTGAGTAGTACTCCATTGTGTAAATGTACCACATTTTCTGTATCCATTCCTCTCTTAAGGGACCCAAACCCAGACACTATTTCATATGCCAGCAAGATTTTAGTGAAAGGACCCTGATATAGGTATCTTGAGTGAGGCTATGCCAGTGCCTAGCAAATACTGAAGTGGATGCTCACAGTCATCTATAGGATGGAACACAGGGCCACCAATGGAGGAGCTAGAGAAAGTACCCAAGGAGCTGAAGGGGTCTGCAACCCTATAGGATGAACAACAATATGAACTAACCAGTATCCCCAGAGCTCGTGTCTCTAGCTGTATATGTAGCAGAAGATGCCCTAATTGGCCATCATTGGGAAGAGAGGCCCCTTGGTCTTGCAAACTTTATATGCCCTATACAGGGGAACATCAGGGCCAAGAAGTGGGAGTGGTTGGGAAAGGGAGCAGGACCTGGGGAAGGTATAGCGTACTTTTGGGATAGCATTTGAAATGTAAATTTTAAAAAATCTAATAAAAAAATGATGGCATAGGCTGAACACAAATATGTGAGTACTTCTGATTCCTGAGTGTGGTTGCCATGTGATCATCTACCTCCTGCTTTCTGCTCATGCCAGCACCAAGTTGGACTGTACTCTCAAACTGAGAGCCAGATTCATACCTTCTTTCAAGGTTGCTAAAGTCAGGAATTTCCCCACAGTGACAGGGAAAGTAATGGATACTGATATACAATAGACAGGGCCTGAGGAAGCAACCTTCACTGCTCAGTTTTGAATAAATGAGAGCAAAAAGAGCAGAGGTTCTTTTGTTGTTTATGTTTGGGGGTAAATGTTTTCTCTAGCTGTTTTCTTTTGGCACCCTGCTGCCTTATGGGACTTTTTCACTCTGCCTACAGCCTCTACCTCTGCCCTTTCCTTGGCTCAGCCTTGCCACAATGCTGTTTTTTCTATTCTCTTTGCTGCAAACAAATTCTACCATGTACTATATTTAGATCCGAGGGCAGCTGTCCTCTCTTATGTACTTACTGTGTGCAATATTTTACATGCATTAACATGTTAAAGCCTTACAACAGCCTCAAGAGAGATGACGGTGCTTATTTTGCAGAAACTGCAATCAAAAGGCTTAGGAATTTCACCTCAGGCCTCATAGCTATTAAACAATATCTTCACAATTCAACCCTACTTACATCAGATGCCAAAGTCTGTGCACATTCTAATTATGCCCTGTGCTATCTACCCCCTACCTCACCAGATTGTTTCATGAAAGACTGAGTAGCTGGCTCCAGTGGAAATTTTCATGTCTGATTCAGTCTGGTATCTCTACATAGATCCAAACCCAGTGATCTTTTCCAAGCATTGGCACAAACAGAAGGACTGAAAAGCCTATGTGATTTCTCTCGAGGCAATTAAGGGCCTGCATTCTGTGGAATGCCAGTCACTATTCACTATTCATCATCAAAAACTCTCAGACACACTGAAGGTCACGATTTGAAAACACAGTTATTTTAAGAGATGGCATTGTTCTCAAAAGCCACAGTAGGACCATTGCCTAGTGATTTAAGCTCAGATCTATATTCAGAGATGAATTCTTCTTTCAGCTCCAATGACGCAGGTTTGTTAGTTGGGGTGTGAGTAGGAGGTGGAGAGATAACGGGGGGGGGGGAGGGTGAATATTCATTCTTATCCATCTCCTGCTTTCTGATTGTTGATAATTTCCCCCATACTTTGCAAAGTCAAACTCCTTGCTTTATTTAGACTAGCTGGCCCATGTCATTTAATTTGCGATAGAAAATATCTTTCAATTTAAGGAAAATTGAAAAATGGACAGCACTTGCATAATGAAAAGCATTTGGGAAAGATACAAGATTTTCTTTGAGATATCTTTTCTTCTAAATTTGTTGGAGAGGTTTGTTTGAAAGATGTCCTTTGCTCTCCTTTAATCTTTTTTTGCTCTAGCACTTGTCTTCTACTCCCTTAATTAATCATTGTTGAAGATCTAAAGATCTGGGCCACTGAGTCATATGAGTAGAGAGATAGATGATAGGGAGGATGTGGATGATATATTGTGTGATAGATTGACTGTCTCATTTCTCTCCTTACAGAAATGTATATTCATATGTTCAACCTTTTCTCTCTCTCTAGGCACCATGCTTACATGTATTGTTTTTGGAATTGCTTCACTGGTTTGTATAGCCACTTGTATTTTGTCAGATGTGTCATGAGCAAGCATGTCTTTTTGCACATGTACTATCTTCCTGTGCAACACACCCCATCTAAAAACAAAAGGATATAGCTTCAATCATGCATAGCTTGAGTTGAGACCCCAGTAGACTTAGCTTATTTTGCCTTGATCACATCTTTTTTTCAAACAAGAAAGAGACGTATGAAGTATTTCAGTTATACACCCAACAAATAAGGTATTGCTGGTTTTTATAAGGCCTTGAAGTTTCAGGTTCTTGTTATGCTCACAAACAGGTAACCTGTATCCAACTTTAGCTTCTACATACATTCTAATGGGGTGCTGGTATATCATATTATTTCTAACTTAAATTTCATAAAACATATGAAATGTAGTCATTGCATTGAGCTCATTAAGGTTCAGAAAGATTAAATTGTTTTCTTGTGTACCCATTGTCAGTAAGCATTAGAGCCATATGTGAATCTGATTTGCTAAAAATGTGTTTTGCTATATATTTTTCTTCCTTTTAGACTGCCACTTAAAGATCAATGTATTCTAAAACAAAGGGTACAAAGACTATAAACAGTGACATATGTTAGGTGATTTTTTTGTTGTTGTCATTTAGAGCATAGTCAATAATTTTTCCTCCTTTTAAAAAAGGAACTCTAATATTGAAAGATATTTGAGATCACTGGCTGTTGTTTAGATCTGAAGGATGTGACTCAACAAGGGGCCCGCACTGCTGCCTTCAGTTTGACTAAGCATTACACTGCGGGATTCAGGCTTCCTGATTCTTTGATCATTTATTTTAGAAATCTTATAATTTCAAATTCTTTCTTTTTCACTTTAAAATGTAAATATTCTGGGCATGTTTGCAAATATATTTTTGTACATTGAAAGTATAATTGGAGCACTCTCCTAAATTGATGTTTTAATAAAAATGAAACTAAGGGAAATATGTAAATATTCCTTTAACCCCTTACCCTTTTAACAGACAAGAAATTCTGTTTTCACGGCCCAGGTAGCCACTTTTTTTTTCCAATAAAATTATCAACACATATGGTGCCCCTATATCCTGGTCTCTGTGGTAGAGTTAAGGATAACTTCATAAGCACTGAATACTACACATGAATGACCTTGTAAAACTGAACAACCTTTCTTTAGAATACTTCAGTCATTTTCCCCAACATCTTAACAGATTCCTTATGTCTTCATAATGTCTTCCTTGCCTGCTAAACTCTGTGTAGTACAGTTGTTCATTTGACATGAATCAAAGAATGATTTAAGTAATATCATTCAATAAATAACTACCAGGGCTTATATTCATGTTCAGAGCTAAGGAATGCTTATTTATTGCCCACTTTCTTCATTTCATTTGTTGGGGATTATGATTAAATCATTTCTTTCTTTCCTTTCTTCCCTCAAAATCTTCCTTATTCCCCACCTCTTTGCTCTCCTCCAGTTTCACTTTTTATACTCATTTGTTATTGACGATACATCACTACTTTTTCTTTTGTTTCCTGCACTTTAATGTAAAGAGAGTTAGTTTGTAGACCTCTCATTATTTGAGCAAGGCTTAAATGACTAGACAAGGAGGCTATGGCCAAAACTAGGGCTTTCATTGCATGAGAGGATTTGCTTTAAGGTTCTGTAGATGCTAGGCATTCTGAGTAACTACTTTGCTTTATGCTATTTAAGATGTCCCAAAGAATTTTATTTAAAGGAGTAGTATGGGATTGGGTATATGTTTAATCAAAAAATGAAGCCTTGGCCTTTGGTCTCTTGCCTAAACTCTCTGCCATTGTTGCAGCTGTCACTAGAACAAAATATTCTCCTTTCCTCCACAGGATGGCAGTACAAGTTTATGTGAAGCTCCTAAATACATCACTTCAAAATTCAGAATTGGGCCTCCAGGTCTGCTTTTTCCACATCTTCCTGCAACCTTAGCCCCAAATATGCCTCACTTCTCCCTTTACTGAATCAAACAAAGACCAGACCGTCTCTCCAGTTCAAAAGAGACCTTTATGAATAAAAATCCATACAATACAACAGCTTCATTATAAAAGACCCACCAGCCACCCCAGGCCAGAGTCCAGCTGCCCATAAAACCACACATGCAGCTAACTCACAATTTGTTGCTGCTGTATAGCTATATGTAAAGAGCAGCAGTCAGTTGGACTTTGTCAAGCCCCCTGATCTAATCACGAGTGATCAATAAAGCCATTGAAGTGCAATTGCCTCATTGGCAGTGGGTTGGCTTAAATCCAACAAAGAAGCTGGTAATTATTTAATCAGAACAAAGTGGCTTCCAACAGATCCACTGTGGAGAGATGCAAAGCTCTATATGAGACATCTTTACTGATGGGAAAAAAAAGGAAAGAACAAGAAAAAGAAAGAAGGGATAAAGTCAAGAGAAATATTTTTTACATTAAGCAAACTGGCTAGCCCTTGTAGATTTTAAGTAAAAACAAGGATAAAGGATGTTCTTCTAACACACAAAGTGGGGTCTCTAGTACAGAGCTCAAAATGCTATCACCTGTTTTTATTTAAGAGATAATAATCTCTGTCAAGAAAACATCAAATACGACATGTTTCTGTGGGAAAAACACCACCAGGATCTGTAAATGTCTTCAAGTCTCGCTTTCTGACACAGCTTTCAAAACTCAGGAAGGACCAAGAAGGGGATCTGCAACTATTCATGTGTCCATTTTATAGCTTTTAATGTTTTAAAGTTTATATTTCCATTTAGGAGTGTTTTAACTGCATGTATGTCTGTGCATCACATGCCTGCAATGCCCATGGAGTTCAGAAGAGGGTATCAGATACACTGAGACTGAGGTTACAGACAGTTGTAAGCCACCATTTGGGTTGCCATGAATCAAACTCAGGGTTCTCTAAGAGCAACCCGTGCTCTTAAACCTTGAGTCATCTCTTTTCTTCAGGCAAAGTCTTTTTCTTCTTTCTTTTCTTTTATACTATCCTATGTAGATGAAACAAGTTTTTTTGCTCATATCCCTTTTCCTTTGACCCTGATGTTGAAACTGAATTTTAAATAATCTAACTGCCAATGCTGTACCTTCTTTCTCTTCATCCACAGTCTGTAGTATAAGTTCATAAAATTATCCTGTTGCCATTTATATCTGCAACTATTAAACCTATTCTAATAAAGGATACATAAAGTTACACTACAGAGCTTTACCTTAAGTGGAGACAACACTTCTAAAGCTGCAACCAAGAAAAAGCTAAATACTTGCATGATACAAAACCACCATCTAGATGTATTCAGCAACGTTCTCAAAGATAAAAAAATCTTGGAAGTAATCTAATAAAGTTATTACACAACAATGTTTCTTTCAGGGAGAGAGAAATAGAGAAAAATAGAGAAGAAGATATGATTTTACATGATAGATTCAATTTTACTAATATTACTTTCGGAAAGCTCACATATGTGTGTTTTCAGGCGTAAGCAAAATGATGTATTTTTGAATGCAACTGGAAAGGTTTAACAAAGAAAGCCTTTTCTGATGCCCATGGGGGGAAATCAGTTTTAGACTGCTAGCACACACATCTAAAAGTTCAATGAACTTCAGTTAGTTGCTATGCCAACCAGCAGAAGACCTGTCCAGATATGAATTGATCACAAGAATAAAAATCTCCCCAAAGATGATGCTTGTTTAGGTTAAGGGCACAGTCTTTGTAACAGCCCTTGACAAAACATACATCTTTTAGTTTAAAAATACATATTTGGGGATGACTACACAAATTTCCTAAGTGTATTCCATAATGCCATTTTCTCACCATAGGTAATAAAGAAGATTCTTCTGGAGGAGTTTATTTTTTCTGTTCTTTTTCCTTTCCTGGTGTTTGTGTGTGTGTGTGTGTGTGTGTGTGTGTGTGTGTGTGTGTGTGTGTATGTGTATGTGTATGTGTGTGTGTTGTGACTTAGATTTCATCTTATATTTCTCATTTTTACTTTGGTGTCATATTACACATCTGCTAGTCTTTTTTATTATTATTTTTTTGTAATTAGATATTTTATTTACATTTCAAATGCTATCCCAAAAGTTCCCTATACCTTCCCACTGCCCTGCTCCTCTACCCACCCACTCCCACTTCTTGGCCCTGTCATTCCCTTGTACTGGGGCATATAAAGTTTGCAAGACCAAGGGGCTTCTCTTCCCAATGATGGCCGACTAGGCCATATTCTGCTACATATGCAGCTAGAGACACGAGCTCTAGGGGTACTAATTAGTTCATATTGTTTTAAAACCTATAGGGTCGCAGACCCCTTCAGCTCCTTGGGTACTTTCTCTAGCTCCTCCATTGGGGGCCCTGTGTTCCATCCTATAGATGACTGTGAGCATCCACTTCTGTATTTGCTAGCCACTGGCACAGCCTCACAAGAGACAGCTATATCAGGGTCCCTTCAGCAAAATCTTGCTGGCATATGCAATAGTGTCTGGGTTTGGTGGCTGATTATGGGATGGATCCTCTGGTGGGGTAGTCTCTGGATGGTCCATCCTTTTGTCTTAGCTCCAAACTTTGGTCTGTAACTCCTTTCATGGGTATTTTGTTTCCAATTTTAAGGAGGAATGGAGTATTCATGCTTTGGTCTTCCTTCTTCTTGAATTTTTTTAGGTTTTGCAAATTGTATTTTGGGTATTCTAAGTTTCTGGGCTAATATCCACTTATCAGTGAGTGCATATCATGTGAGTTCTTTTGTGATTGGGTTACCTCACTAAAGAAAATATCCTCCAGATACATCCATCTGCCCAAGAATTTCATAAATTTATTGTTTTTAATACCTGAGTTGTACTCAATTGTGTAAATGTACCACATTTTCTGTATCCATTCCTCTGTTGAGAGACATCTGGATTTTTTTTCCAGCTTCTGGCTATTATAAATAAGGCTGCTATGAACATAGTGGAGCATGTGTCCTTATTACCAGTTGGAACATGTTCTGGGTATATGCCCAGGAGAGGTATTGCTGGATCTTCACTAGTACTATGTCCAATTTTCTGAGGAATTGCCAGACTGACTTCCAGAGTGGTTGTATAAACTTGCAATCCAATCGCTGTCAATAAGACAAAAAGGCCACCAACAGATTGGGAAAGGATTTTTACTAATCCTAAATCTGATAGGGGACTAATATCCAATATATACAAAGAGCTCAAGAAGCTGGACTCGAGAAATTCAAATAACCCCATTAAAAATGGGGTACAGAACTAAAAGAAGAATTCCCAACTGAGGAATACCAAATGGCTGAGAAGCACCTGAAAAAATGTTCAACATCCTTAATCATCAGGGAAATGCAAATCAAAACAACCTTGAGATTCCACCTCACACCAGTAAGAATGGCTAATATCAAAAGTTCAGGTGACAGCAGACGCTGGCGAGGATGTGGAGAAAGAGGAACACACTGCTAGTCTTAACTTTCATCTCTTTGGAGAGTCTTCCTTTTTCTGGACTCAAAGCAAAAGGAGACTGAAAAACAAACAAACAAACAAACAAACAAACAAAAAACACCTATGTCGTGTGTGCTATAATTAATGGTGAATTTAAATTCAAGTCTTCATTTTTAAGGAAAAGATCCCTGGCAAGGGACACAGAGACACTCATATAAATTCTCAAATAAATATGATACTGATTATATTAAGAATTTCAATAAAATCTGTATCTGCCTTTGAAAATAAAAGTAATACAAGCCAGAATGAACATTTGTTTTCTGAAGGATATTTTAAATTCTAAAACCCAACTTTTCTAGAAAATTTCAAAGGAGTACCTACCCACAATTTGATTAATCTCTTATCTCTGATAAGAGTGAGTTGTCTCTATAATCAAATATTGGACTATTCTTTTTTTAAAAAGAAGATTCATAGACAATAATACACATCTTAAAAATTTAGACATTGATAGATATTTAGTCATCCCAAGTTCCAATTTTTAGGTGATAGTTAAGAGTCAAAGATTCATTTAGAAAACAGAAAAAAAATATATCTACAATAGAATAATATTCACATGCTATGAATTAACTCTATACTAAAGCATCATTAAGGATCTGAGTGAGATAATGTTGTGATTACCTATTGATTTTAAGGGTTCCTCATGTATCAGTAAAATTAGATTTGGTAGAAAGTTGAAGTATTGATGCATGTGATAGAAGTTGGGGTGATAGAAATTTTTCAACTCATTCTCCTTGCAGTAATGCAATCTGCTAGTGGTGAAAATAATCCTCCTTCACCTATTCAGATCATCCCCATCAGTGCTGTGAAACATAAGTCATATCCATCCTTAAAGAAAGTTATGTACTTTTGTTTACATCCTTGTTTTCCTCCACTCAGTCTGATAGAATATATTAAGTGTAAGATGCAAGAGAAGCATTTTGTAGGAAATGCTATTTCAACCAGCAGAGAAAAGACAAGATGATGAGCAGAAACTTCCGAGAAACTGTTGGCATTTGGAGGAGGGATGTGAGTGGAGTACACAAATCTTAGAACACTTTGGTCTCCAACTGTTCTTGGGTAGTTAAAGGTTTCTGTGCAGGCAGCCCTAGGGTCTAAAGTGGAAATCTGTGGGGAGTGAGGGAGACCAGATGAGCTGTTGGGTTTTCATCTTCTTGTCAGTTAGTCTTTACACATATCCATCTATCTTACACAATGGAATTCTTTGAAAGACCTTATCTGAAGAATTAGGTGAACAACAACAACAACAACAACAACAACAACAAAAGACCAACAATAGAAAGCTGCTGAATGTTTGAGAGCTCAGAAAGGAAATTTTCATGTTAGCATGATCAAATGTCAACTTTCCTGTTTTTATCCTCCAAGTTTCATCCTCCACTGTACTCTGTCTTGGTCAAGAACAAACAGTATCTATGGGGAACCTATGCTACATGAATACTCTTGGCTCCTGTCCCAGAACTACCTGAAATAAAAAACTCTGAGGGATTCTCCCAACACCCTGTATTAAAAATAAAATTGTTTATCAGTGTTTTCCTGAATGTTTGTCTGTGTTCCACTTGTCTGGTTTCAGAAGATGAAAAGGACACTGGATTCCATGGAACTGAAGTTACCAGTGGTTGTACGTTGCTTTATGGCTGCTAGGAATTGAATGACTTGGGTCCTCTGGAAAAGCAGTCAGTGCTCTTAACTGAAGTGCCATATCTCCATATCTCATCTCAGTTAACATTACATCTATACATATATGCATAATAAGACCTATGTCAATTTTTAATAAATAATTAAATTTCAGAATAACATCAATAAAGCTTTATTTACAAAGAAAAAGAAATTAGACAAGATGAGTAGAAAGAATCTACCCATAATACGTAGTCTTGTCAACTTGAAAAACTCTAGAATTACTGAAGAGATATCCATGAAGGATTACCTAGATTAGGGTAAATGAGCCCATCTAAACATACATGATCACCATGTCAAGAAAAGATGGAGCTGAGCGATAGCATTCATTGGTCTGTTTTCTGATTCAGGATGTAATGTGACTAGCTGTCCTCACGCTTCTGCCACCATTCCTGCCTCACTATGATGGAGCACAGACCCTTGAATTGTGAACCAGAATCACTTATTCCTTCCTTAAGATGCTTTTGTAAAAATAGCTTGTCATATCAACCATCAAGTAACTAATACATTACCTGGTCTGGCTCTGGGTAAAATTTTTCCAATTAGATCTTCATCTGCTCCATCCTAGTGACACAGACAAAACTTTAGGCTTCATTAACAGGGAAAGGCCCATTGTCAAGCTTGATAAGTAGAAATCTAAACAAGGCATTTCCCAAATTGTTATAATACTTTTTGAACCAATGAAACCCTTTCACAATGTAACTTCTGGTCGAAAGTGACTGTTTAAAGACAGGTAGTGCTAAGTAAGGGTCAGTAATTAAGTTAGAAATGTGTTAAATTTCTTCTGTACTTGTTTTGGTGTTTTCCTAGTGGGTCCACTTATCAAAATAGCTATTGATTATGAATTCTACCCCTTCTAGGTCACCAGATGATGCACGTCTCAGAATAGTACTCAAGGAAGTGGTAGTCAGAGAGAATGAGGCAGAGTGATTGAGGTTAGCTGCATTCCTAGAATCAGGCATCTGCAACAGAGGCTGCCTTCCTGAAATGATGACACATCGGAGTGAGACTGTTCTGGGAGCTGGTTTCTGCCAGAGCTGCAGTTAGATGTTTGCTCAGCTCTAATCCCAGGCTGCCATCACACCTTCTGTTTCTAAGATGGTGTCCCACTAGATGGCTCCAGCGTGTCTCTCCTGCACAGAAGTCAGATCTGGAAACATTTTGGACTGTGCTTTGTGATCCATTTCAGCCATTTTCCTCCACAATTGACTACCACTCAACCAAAAGCAATATACCATTTCCATCATCCCAGAGTGATCCACTGATGGTTTAGAAAAGAAAATATCAGTGTTTAAGATTTGTTAAGTGCTTGACTTTTCATTCTTAACTTTAAAGCCCCTTTTCAACCCTGTGATTTATATAAACTGAAAATTTCATGAAACGGAATCACCAAACGCTGGGTTGTCTGTCTGTCTGTCTGTCTGTCTGTCTGTCTGTCTGTCTGTCTCTTTCTCTCCCCCCCCCATGTGTGTGTGTGTGTGTGTGTGTGTGTGTGTGTGTGTGTGTGTGTGTGTAATGTTGGGGTCATACTATACATTTAGGTAAACCTTACATTTGGTAAGTAGAAATACTTCTTTTATGAATAGCATACGAAAAAGGCTTCAAAATGGAAACAGAATGTATTAAAGAAAGCATTTTATTTGAGAGAAAATTTGACTGCAAAAAATCAAAGAATAGTGATGTTTGAAAAATCTTCCAACTCCTATGTGCATTTCACAAAATCATATCCCATATGTAAATGAATTTGTAACCTTCTACTTCCTTGACATTTTACATCTGGGTAGAACTGATTTTCAAAGATTCCTGAACAGATATTTTGCTCTTGCCGCTTTAATATTTTGAAAGTACCTTTTACTACAAGTCAGTTTGATATACTAATGATATGTATGTGAATTTATGAAGCATGCTGGATAACTTGTTAAATATAACACTGAAACTCGTTGTGAAAAAGTGTTTTGTAAACTTACCTCTTCCTTGTTGAACCAAGTAGACTAAGTAGGAATCTGAGATAATGTACAATCAGTTCCCGAGAGCTGTTCAGTAAATGTCTTTTGCTTTCTGCATCATATTGCTTATACTCATGCTACCAATGCAGATGAAGACCAAATGGAAGTCTATGTTTCTGAGTCACCGAACCCAAGAACTTTTGGGTTATTTGTCAGGACCACCTCTGAAAAAAAATATAACAGCACAGTATGGGTGTCACCTGAATTATTTCCCCAGCCGGACCTCTTAGAAGTAGAAATTGTCTCTTTGCCTTCACTAAGGATATCTTTCTTATAAGAAAGAACAAAAATAAAAGCCTTACTCTGGTCTTTCTTCTGAAGTTTGTATACACCTCCGTGTTAGAACTCGGTGAGCTTGGCCTCTTTTCTGCATTCCACTTTCTGCAGTTTGAAGTATTTATTGATTCATGGTGAGTTATCACTAGGCTCTGTCTAAACTGCAGATTTTCTGAAAGAAACGATGTCTAAGCACAATTGAATGAAGACAAGCAGCTTTCCATCGAATGAACTTATGAATATTTGGGGGGAAAACCCCTTCTGAGCCTATAGTCATTCTATGAAGAATTTTTATTGTTCTACTTGGCAATTCAATTTCCTTTTTCTTGTATGCTTACTTACCCTTTTTGTGAATGTAAAGCTGGTACAATGTACAAACTTACCATTGTTCGCTTCTTAGAACATCTTATATTTTAGAATCAATTGTGAAAAACATATTCATTTTGGAGAATGCTTTATTATATAAAACAACCTCAGGGACACATGAATTTTGTGAATAGAAAAACACTTCTACTTGAAAGATGACATGGCCATAAGTATTATGAAAATAAAACTGTAGGTTTAGACAGAGGATGAGCATTCTAGAGAGTTCTAAGTTTTAAGGGACACTTGGCTCTTATAAAGTAAATTTAAATGCACATTCCTTCTCCTTTTTAGATATCTTCTGCATTTTCTAAGTAGTTAACATGGTAAAATCTAATGACTAAGTCAATCGACTTCAAAGCTTGTAGAAAGCCAAATGGACATTACTGGGACCTTAAGCTTAAAAAAAATATATTATCATAACTATTTGCCAATATAAAAAGACTTCGAATAGACATGTTCAAATGTAGCTTCTAAAATGTTGAAAAAAAAAAAAACATAGACAAGGAATCTTCTTTGTGATTGCTATCCTTCTGATTGAATGCATCCCCTGGACACTTTACCCATTCCAAAATATATTCTGAATCAATTATTTAACTTTTTAAAACTTATTTTCTTTCTTGGTTTATTAAAACTGTTTTCTTCAACCCCAGAACTTGGGAGGCAGAGGCAGGCAGATTTCTGAGTTTAAGGCCAGCCTGGTCTACAAAGTGAGTTCCAGAACAGCCAGGGCTACACAGAGAAACCCTGTCTCAAAAAGAACAAACAACAACAACAACAACAACAACAACAACAACAACAACAATTAAAAGGGAAAAAAACACGGTTTTCTTCAGTAACAAAAATCACAGCTTCATCGTTTTTTGCTTCCTCAGTAGCCATGATTTTCAAATTATGTCAAAGATATTACCCAATTCCATTCCTTACTTGCTTCACAACATTCCAAATCTTCAGAACTGACTCTGAATAGATAAGTACTATCTTTGTACTCCCTGCTCCCTCCCTGCTCCCCTGTCCACCCACTCCCACTTCTTGGCCCTGGCGCTGTGAATAGGAAACAAAATACTCATGAAAGGAGTTACAGAGACAAAGTTTAGAGCTAAGATGAAAGGATGGACCATACAGAGACTACCCCACCACGGGGGATCCATCCCATAATCAGTCATTAAACTCAGACACTATGGCATAGGACAGCTAGTGCCTACTTAAGGGAACCTGATATAGCTGTCTCGTACAGAAGTGGATGCTCATAATCATATATAAGATGGAACACAGGGCCCACAATGGAGAAGCTAGAGATAGAACCCCAGGAGGTGAAGGGGTCTGCAACCCTAGAAGAGGATCAACAATATGAACTAACCAGAACCCCCAGAACTCGTGTCTCTAGCTCCATATGTAGCAGAAGATGGCCTAGTCAGCCATCATTGGGAAGAGTGGCATAGGCTTTTGAAACATGAAAGCCCTAGTGACAAACTTCCTCCAAGAGTACACTTACTCAAACAAGCCCATAGCTCCTAATCATTCCCGGGCAGTTCCACTAAGTAGGTACCAAGAACTCAAACATCATCCTATGAGGATATTCAAATTCAAGCTACCACATGTACACATATACACCTCACATATATATATAGTGACGATGTAGTTTTGCTTCTGCTAAAAAGACCTTCTGATCCAGTAGAACAGATCAGGTCTTCACATAATCCTTCATATTTCAAGATGTTTGAAATTTATAATTTCAGGTTTAACTATTTACTATCACACACACACACACATACACACATATTCACACACACACACATGTCACATACATATTTAGTAAGACAGTTTCATATGGTTCAATTTAATATAATAATATAAAATGTTCATAAAATATATTTTAGACATATGTTAGATCTGTTATCTTAATTGAAACTTTCAAATCTTAAAATAGAAATTAAATATAAGTTAAAATAAAAGGTGTTATCATGTTCCAAATAAATAGTCAGATTTGGATATAATATAGTCATGCTTCCTCCCAAATCTTAGGTTTTTTTCAAGCACAAACTGTGTCAGAAGGGTAGTGTCTTATTTTTCTAGTCTTATAATTTTAAAAATATCATGGCAAATACTCCAAATCTAGGAAACATTATAGTTACCTAAATATTTTCAAACATCTCCATTCTTCACATGCTCAGTATAGATATAATGTTTTCTGCTAGATTTACTCAGAAAAATATCTAGAAGTTTCAAAACATCTGATTCACGTTTTTGCTTGGAATATTTTGCTACTTTATGGATAAATTTCTTCTATGAAGTTATAAATCAACAGTTTTCTCTTACACTCACAATGCCATGTATATTCTAAAAATATGACTCATGAAAATACTGACTAAAAATCAATGGCTAGGAATGGATTTTCTTTCTTGATATTATTGAACAGAGAGATCTCTCACACTGCCAAACATAACAGGCTATTGACTACCTTCTAGAAGTTAACAGTAAGACTCTATTGCTGAACATCATATACTTGAGTCAAAGAATATAAGGTTATTAAGCTGGTACTGTTCTGGAAACTTTATCCCCACTTAGCTATTGCAGTGTTGAATGGGTCTGTGCATGCTTCCAGAGAAGAAATATATCATCACTCTATACAGCTATTTTATTGAGATACATTAATTGACTGGTAATATATTGTCACTAGTGCAAAAGTAAGACAATCATAATCGAAGTAAACAACCACTTAATGATTGGATTTAAGTCATGATTCACAAAATGAACACCTAACACCCTTGTTAGGCCAAGAACCTAAGATAGTGATGTCACAGATCCTGAAATAGAACATATTGCTACAATTCTGCTGAACGGATTCATAAAGTCATTTTTAAGTTCTTCCCTCACACAATACACCCCTACCACTGTTTGCCCTCTCTCCTCTCCACCCAGTTGCATCTTACCTCCCTAATCCTTCAGAATCACTCCTCTCCTCTTTTCTTTTTACAAAAGAGCAGTGATAGAAACTGAATAGCATAATAGGGTACAGTAAGAATTGGCACAAACCCTCATATAACCCACTAGGAGAGAAAGTATCCTAGGATCAGTGCTAAAAGTCAGAGACACTTCCACTCTCACTGTTAAAAGTCCTGGAAAAATACCAAGCAAGCAACCATAACATATATGTAGAAGAACTAACATAGACTCATGCAGGCTCTGTGGTTTCTGCTTCAGTCTCAGTGAGCCCCTTTGAGCCCTGCTTAGTTGATTCTGTGGGCTGTGTTCTTATGATGTCTTAGACCCTCTGGATCCTACAAAATTTTCCTCCTATTTCTCTTCCCATTTCCAAGCTCCAAGGGGAGTGACTTAGTGGAGATCTCTAATTTGGACTCTTTCTCCTTATACCCATAGATTAGTGCAACTTCTACCCTTATCAGAACAGCTTATCTTTGCACTGGATGTTTTTAATACAGAGATCCCCAACTAGCAAAGTGCAGAGAATAAGTGCCTGTAGAATGCTAAGCCCTAAATGGATCACCCATACTGCATCATCTTTTCCCAAGGCTCAGGGATGATTGAAGATAGAAACCATAATGATTGTTAGATTCAGAGCTGATGAATAAATACAAGCAAACAGTGTCCTCTGAAAACAAGAGGGTGGCTGGACAAACAAGCTCACAATCATAACAATATACAAAAATTCTTTGAAAGCTGAAAATAGACCTATTCCTAGCAGAAAGATGGGAGATAAGGGTAAAAACCTGCCACAGTCAAAGAGCTATTTGCAATTGTTAGCTGCTGGGAAAACGGCAGTCAGTTCTTTAAGGGTTTTGCCACAGTAAGGTAAAGCATATTCAAGTGGAAAGATGTATAAATGAATATATGGGCAGTACAGATTGGAATGGATAGATCACCAAACAAACAAACAAACAAACAAAACTGTGTGCTAATATACAAATTTGGGTATAAAGGGAAACAGGAATAGATATAGTTCAACTTGGTGAAAGAGAAAATATGATAAAATAATTATACAAACATTTCAAATAACTAGTAAGTTGTATTGCAATGTTCAGTTGGTAAAGTTTTTATCGAGCAAGCATGCAGACCTTAATTTCATCCTTAGTGGCCACTTAATAACTCGAGTATAGTGTCATAAGCCAGCAATTCCAGTACTAAAAAGATAAAAACACCATTAGAGCTAGCTGTCCAGTCCACAGAGCCTCAATGGTAATGCCCAAGTCCCAGTGAAAGACTCAAAAATCAAACTGCATAATATTTAAGAAGTTATAATCAAGTTTCTCTCTTATCTCTATACTTGAGTTCACTGGAACACATGAATGTATGCAAACACACACACACACACACACACACACACACACACACACACACACCATGCTTGTATACACACCCACAAAGATGTAGATATTCAAAAAATTAACCATTTAAATCAAATTATTTAACTCCTCATATCAACCAACAATTAATCTATGTTCTCTGTCTGTTCTAAGACTTTCATAGGAGTCTCTGAAAGTTATTTTTTAATCCATAGGATGGGTTCTATATGTGGCTTTAATAAAGCATTTTTCTAAAAAAAATTGGAAACTAAGTTCAAAGCTCAAATTTAATGAGGTTTGTGAGATTTATAACATGAGATTGTACAACCATCTGGCCCTGAGGATATTTCTGCATATAAGGAATTAATAACATTTTTTAATTTAGGTAATAGATAGATCTGTTTCATGAGCCCATCACCCATTCCCAACATGGCCTGCAGATCTGTTGATCCTAAATAATATTTTAGAGCTGTTGCAATGTTATTGTTGTTCCAAAGCAATCTGGAAATACTAAGTTCTTATGCCAGGAAATGGGTCAAATGGCAATCTCTTCATGTTACTGTTTTGATTTCAGAAATAGCTCTGTGCTTTGCACACTTGGAGCCTGTATATTTCGCTCTTCTATTGGATTTCATTACAGCTGCCATTCTGCTGTTTCAATGAGAACTTTATTAAAGATCTACTTTTCATTAACCTCCTTGGCACCAGAAGCTCTCCCCAGCCTCAGTTCATTTTTGGCCTTTCAGAACAGTTCCACATTTCTTCTTAAATAGCTTTTGTGTAATCTAGTGTCTTCTGATGGCTACTAAGCAACAGCACTGTCTTCCCTTAGCTGGCAAAGGCTACAGAGGATGCAATCCAGATTTCTGGATCATGTGGTTCTGTATTTAGTATTTCAGGTGAATTAAATACTACCATCTTGAGAAGCAACATGTGTAACAGTGTAGATTCCTACAAAAAGTACCAAGAGTTCCCCTTCATGAATTGTGACCAAAGCTTATCTCTCATGTTTTGATATTTTAATAAGAACTATTAGAATATTATTTACTGTTTCATTTAAGGGCTGCTCAGAGTCCAGTGATCTTGATTATAATTCTTAAGAAGTAGAAACATATCTCATATGATTTCTATGACACTGGACTAAGTAAGCATATACATGGATTCCATAAGATTTCTTATCATGTAATATTAGTATTTTTGACTTCCCAGTTCCTTCTATATTCCTGTTGTTGTGAGAATTGTGAGATAAGGATTCACAGTTCAATAGGGATGGCAGGCATATTAACAAGATGAGCCCATCCACTTCTTAGGCAAGAAAATAAATCAACACTCCTTGGCTTATCTACTTGCTTTCCATTTTAAAAAATAGAAAAATAAAACTATTAATCTATACCCAGCTTTATCTACTATGCTTATGGTGGTAGATTTCTGTGTATTTTCCATATACCTGAAGCATTAAAAAACTGTATTATTGGGGGCTAGGTTAATAAACCAAAACAACAAAAAGAGTAAATATTCAACCTGAATCTTTGTTTCCAAGGAAACTCAGATCTAGTAAAAAAAATAAAATAAAAATAAAAAAATATATATTCTCCATGAAAAATAGAAGGCCAAGAGAGAAATCCATTGGTTTTGAGAGAATGATTATCCTCAACTGCAGAAAAATGTATATAACATCTAGAAATCTTCACAGAGTTTTGTATTATTTGAGAATGACTTTAAAACATTATCTTGAAATGATTTGGAAATACTTAGGAGTCATGGTCAGTTTGGTGAGTTAGCTGAGGGGCCACCTTGTCTAAATGAATCCTCTTGGGGTTCTGCTAGTAGAGCAAGCTCATGCTGCTTCTCATGTGATAGGCCACTGTAGAGGCAGCTACTCACCATCGGTGCAAGGGACCACAGTGTGTGAGAACAGGCCACTGTCTCAGCCATGCCTCCTGACAGGTCAAGAAATACACTCTTGTGCTTGTTCTGTTCCCCAGTCAAATGTTTTGAGCCTGTGGCTCTCAGCTACTGTTGTTAGCCTGTCATTTGAATGGATTGCTTAACAAACTAACTTCCAGTATGTACATTTGTAAAAAACAAAATCACTAGAGAAGAATTTCTCCTTCCTTGTTTCCTTGATCTTACACTTACTTTCAGAATACATAGCAGATTCAATGAGTCTCACTGAAGCTGAGTTTCCAGCAAATCACTTGCACCAGCACTTGTGGTTTGTCATAGTGTGGATGTAGGTGTGCTCACCGAAGCTCACTTAAAGTAACAAGTGAGCATGGTGGAACATGGTGCCTGGCTTACGCAGGACGACTTAGAGTTATGATGAGGCTCTTTGAGGGATACACTTTGAAGATAATTACAGATGGAAAAGCCTTATGAGTACATAAAGATGTGTCAAAAGAGTTATCACCGGTGAAGAGAAATGTAGATGATTGTGTAAGAAAGGAAGCTGTATTTTAGATGTTCTTGGGTAGGATGGGGTTGGAGAGGGACTAAGAACTTTGACGACTTTGCACATAGACAGCTTCCTGAATGAGAGCTTCTAAGAAAAGAGATCAGTTTAAAAAAATGCTAAGAACTAAGATCTGCTTGGGAAGAAAACCCAATGAAATCTGCTCATATTCACTTAGAAGGGACCTAGTTTTATAATTAAATGATATATTCTCATATTGACCTCAGGAATAATTTTATATTTATAACACATAGTAAAAAAATTTTGAAAGACTTCACAACAAAATTTTATTTTACTTAGTAGCTGTCAGATATTAGCATTCATTTGCAAAGTCAAATTATTTATACACACAATTTACAAGAATCAGTAATTAAGTCAGCATGCTGTGCTTTATTTTGATAGTTGTTTCCATGGTGTGGTGATACTGTTTTGCATTTTTAGTGCTTCCCATTATGTTAGGTGGGCTTAATTTTGTGTGTGTATGTGTTTTCTACCTCACATTTTAGGTTATTATTCAAATAGCTCAATGAGCAAACTAATTTGGCAGTCTTCGAATCTGTTTTAGGCTTAGGTATTCATGGTACAGATCCCTTTCTTGCCTCCACACTGGAGTAGTTAATAACACTTAAAGGGTTATTTTCAGATAAAGTCCTAGATTTAAATACTAGACTAGAAGAAGCTCTGTAAATTCATTTATTCTTTTTTAAAATTTTTTCCAATTTTTTTATTAGGTATTTTCTTCATTTACATTTCAAATGCTATCTTGATAGCCCCCTATACTTCCCCCCCACCCTTCTCCCCTACCCACCCAGTCCCACTTCTTGGCCCCAGTGTTCCCTAGTACTGAGGCATATAAAGTTTGCAAGACCAAGGGGCCTCTCTTCCCAATGATGGCCGACTAGGCCATCTGCTACATATGCAAACATGAGTACTGTGGGTACTGGTTAGTTCATATTGTTGTTCCACCTATAGGGTTGCAGACCCCTTCAGCTCTTTGAGTACTTTCTCTAGCTTTTCCATTGGTGGCCCTGTGTTCCATCTAATAGCTCACTGTGAGCATCCACTTAAGATACAATTTGTAAAACACATGGAACTCAAGAAGAAGGAAGACTAAAGTATGGATACTTTGTCCCTTCTTAGAATTAGGAACAAAATACCCAAGGACAGAGTTACAGAGACAAAGTTTGGAGCTGATATGAAAGGATGGACCATCCAGAGACTGCCCCACCTGGAGATCTATCCCGTAATCAGCCACCAAATGCAGACACTATTGCATATGCCAGCAAGATTTTGCTGAAAGGACCCTGTCTTAGTCAGGGTTTCTATTCCTACACAAGCATCATGACCAAGAAGCATTTGGGGAGGAAAGGGTTTATTCAGCTTACTCTTCCACATTGTTGTTCATCACTGAAGGAAGTCAGGACTGGAACTGAAACAGGTCAGGAAGCAGGAGCTGATGCAGAGGCCATGGAGGTATGTTCTTTACTGGCTTGCTTCCCCTGGATTGCTCAGCCTGCCCTCTTATAGAACCCAAGACTGCCAGCCCAGAGATGGTCCCACCTACAAGGGGCCCTTGATCACTAATTGAGAAAATGCCTCACAGCTAGACCTCATGGAGGCATTTCCCCAACTGAAGCTCCTTTCTCTGTGATAACCCAGCTGTGTCAAGTTGACAAAAAAACTAGCCAGTACAATTGACCCCTTGTCAACTTGACACACAAATACATCACTAATAAGTCTCAACCCTTAGTTCTTACTCATCCCCAAGATCTTAAATAACTTAAAAGTCCCACAGTCTTTACATACTAAAAGTTCCAGTATCTTTTAAAATTCAAAGTTCTTAAAAATTCAAAGTCTCTTAACTGTGGGCTTCATTTAAAAACTTCTTTCAAGAGGGAAAAATATCAGGGCACAGTCACAATCAAAAGCAAAAATTAAACTCCAACTGTCCAATGTCTGGGATCCAACTCACGATCTTCTGGGCTCATCCAAAGGCTTGGGTCACTTCTCCAGCCATGCCCTTTGTAGCACAGACGTTGTCCTTTAGGCTCTAGATGGCTTGTACTCCATTGCTGCTGCTGTTCTTGGTGGTCATCTCATGGTACTGGCATCTCCAAAATACTTCTGTAAATAGGCTTCAACACTAGCCTCTCATAGGCTCTCTTCATGGTGCTGAGCCTCAACTCCTTTGCATGACCCCTGCAGTCCCGGGCCATCAATTGCAACTGAGGCTGCACCTTCACCAATGGCCTTCCATGGCCTCTCACAGTGCTTCCGTGGCCTCAGCTGCTCTGTAGGACTCCTTCATGCCTCTAAAACCAGTACCACCTAGGTAACTCTTACACATTACCAAGTCCAGTCACAGCACAAGGTACAACCATGGCTATCTCTGGAACACAGCCTCCTTGTGCTTTCAGAAAACATTTCCCAGAAGATGTCACCTCAATGATGCTGGTCTCTTGTTAATCACTGCTAATTTCTTAGCTCCAGCTAACCAGCATCAATAGTCCCAGTCATGCAAAGGTTTTGCTTTAGTAGTTCTGGTATCTTGTTAATCACAGCTGATTCTTCAGCCCCAGCTAACCAGAACCACAGAATCTTCACAAAGTAATAATGGCCCTGAAAAGAGTCTTTAATTTTCCCTCTGAAATTTCACAAGCCAGGCCTCCATCTTCTGCACTGTTCTCAACATTATCTTCCAAGTTCCTACACAACATCCCACAGAGGTCTTAATACAGAATGGATCTTCTGCCCCAAAGTTCCAAAGTCCTTCCACAGTCCTCCCCAAAACATGGTCAGGTTGTCACAGGAATACCCCACTCCTGGTACCAACTTCTTTACCAGCACATTTGAAGGAAGTATATGCTTTGAATCAGCGTTCGATATATGGTACAGTTTCTCCCATAGCCAGGATCCATGGGTCCAGGAATCAAGGGGTGGAAAAGAGAATAGTTCCACTCACTATCACTCCTAGTGACCCTCTAGGAAAATTTCTGCTTCCTGTCCCCATAACTCTAGGTTCTGCTGGCCTAGAAGTTTTGGCTCCTGAGGGGGGAGTGCTCTTATCCGGAGCTACAACAAACATTCCATTGAACTGGAAGCTCAGATTTCCCCCTGGTCATTTTGGGCTTCTAATGCCCCTAAACCAACAGGCTAAGAAAGGAATAACAGTGTTAGGAGGGGTGATAGATCCAGATTACCATGAGGAAATTGGATTACCTCTCCACAATGGAGGTAAGCAGGATTATGTCTGGAGTGCAGGAGATCCCTTAGGGCGTCTCTTAGTACTACCATGTCCTGTGATTAANTGTCAAGTTGACAAGGGGTGGATTGTAGTGGCTATCTCTGGTTGTCAACTTGACTATATTTGCAATGAACTACAATCCAGAATTGGAAGGCTCACCAGTGACCCTAACCTGGAGGCTTGGAAATAGAAGTCTCTGATCTGGATCTTGGTATGGAGATCTTGATAGCATATCGGCTATGGATTAAAGGTGTGTGATTAAGAAAGAGAGATATCCGAGCTCAAGATCATCTGGGATTAAAGGTGTGATGGCACACACCTTTAATCTGGGTTACACCTTCTGCTGGAGACTATATAAGGACACTGGAAGAAGGGAGACTCTCTCTCGCTCCTTAGCCTGTTCACCGTGTGGGACTGAGTAACTGCTAGATCCTTGGACTTCCATTCACAGCTACTACTGAACCATTGTTGGGAATTGGACTGCAGACTGTAAGTCATCAATAAATTCCTTTACTCCGTAAGTTCTGTGACTCTAGAGAACCCTAACTAATACAGACCCTGATATAGCTGCCTCTTGTGAGGCTATGCCAGTGTCATTTATTCTTTATAGGCTTGTTTATTTATTTTTTTCTCCTGCTTTTTGACTCCTTATTTGTTAGGATATACATAGGCCAGTTTCAAGAAATTGTATGCACTCATTATACTAATGTATGCTTGAAAAAGCTATCCCATATTGCACACTTTTTAAGATATTGGAAATGGTACCTGCTATAAGACAGAGATCTATAGATGAGTCACGAATTTGTTATCCTTTAGATCCTAGTTTTCATTGCTTCCTCATCTTTTAAATCAGAAAAGAGGAGATCAGGCTTTGCATTAATTAGATTAAAATCCAGCTCTGGCATTTTAGCTATGAGATCATGAGCCAGTTGGTTATATTCTCCATTCTTGATTTCTCTCATCCTTAAAATGAGGATAATAGCATTTCCAGTGTTGAGATAAACGTGCATGAAATGAATCCATATATAGTGCCTAGTTCAGAGTCTTCAGTTTAGAAGCACCCAGCACAAAATTCTTAGTAAAACAGGGTTTAAGATGAAAACATATGGGTGCCTGATTCTATATCTTCTTTCTATTTGTGTCCATATGCAAAATTCACACTTGGAAACACGGGCTCAAATGGCCTTCTTTAGGCTTCTATAGCCCATTTACCAGCTAGAAATGTGCCACAAAGACTTTGATATTTTCATAGACGTATAAATTTATCAACACTTTAAAACTCATCAAAACCAAACCAGATTTCACATAGACTGTATACAAATTATACTGTTATATCTAAAAACATTTGTGTTTCCAATAGCATGTCAAACATTTGCTTTTTCTATCCATAAATATTTTAGAGGTGATTTGAGCATCCTGGCATGTAGCTTGTGGTTAAAGGCCTTTCCATATTTGAGGAAAAGCAGTTATGTTGCCTTTGAAGTCTCTATCTTAACTAATCAGGCTTGGTTTGGAGTGGTAATGCTGACATGTGAAGAACAAAATATTAACAGAGGCTCAGAATGCCTATTGACCTTGTGATAATCTGGGGTTCCTGATAATGGTGAAATGACCTGTATACTAAGGGGTTCTCTGCTTTAGCTGTAAAACTCTTTGAATATTCTTTCTTGTAAAAGCACAGCAAATTAAAGTGATTCCATAAAGCACAAATAATTACCCGATCTCAGGTTGCTCTAAGTAAATGGGGTGGGTACACTCCCAGTTTTGACACTATTATTATAGGTATCTTATGGCCAAATTCAGGTATTGGAAAAGAGGGTTCTTTTACTGTGGGGAGTTGATTTAGTTGAGGGTGGGGGGAACATTTTAAGTTAACCCTTAAAAAATTAAGAGTAATAGTGAGAATAAAACCATTTGAACTTAAAGTTATACATATCTTTGTACCATCATAGTTTTGGGTTTAGATGAAGCCTAGGCATCATGCTAACTTTTCAACTGGAGTCCATCTGCAGGAGACAGGAACCTATGATGATAATGAATTGTTGTAATGATACTTTTCATAGATGAGTCTTGCCAGCCTATTTTAGACAGCTATAGACTTATTGTCTAAGAATGTTCCCATAGCATCCTCTAGCCCCAGAGAGTTCTAGCTGAAGCATTCACACTCAGCTGTGCAAAGGCAATTACTTATCCCCAAACCAGCCCCCTCAAGTTAAACCCTTTCGTGAACATAATGAATGACAAAGTAGTTTGAATCATCCATAGCACATCTGTGGAACTAGAGGAATGTTTGCCACAACATAGCACAGACAAAGCCAGCCAACCTCCCTGATTAAAAGTGATTTTACCTTCAGCCGAAATGATCTCAGCGAACAGCTGCCAGGTGAGGTCAACAAACGTGGGTGAGAGGCTGCTAAAACCATCGCCACAGCTGAGGACAGATTCATTTGTATTTATTTATTTATTTCTGCCACAGGGAAGGGTGGAGGAAAGGCAAGCATGTATTGCAGAGTAATTTATTGAGCCAATGAAAATGTCATGAAAACACTTCAAAATTGGGCTGTGTGGGAGACAAACATGACTTTAGATTTTGGGACAGGCTCAACATTCAGTTCTGACACAGGCAAATGACAAGTTGTTCACAAAACTTAAAATAGCTAGATGAAGAATATAAGTTACACACACATTAAAATAAAAAAAGCTTGAAGATGATTAATTAACAGGGAGTTTGAGTTACAAAACTCCACCTTTATGGAAGAAATATGTGCATGCATGGTGTGTGTGTGTGTGTGTGTGTGTGTGTGTGTGTGTGTGTGAGGGAGAGAGGGGTTATGAGGGTAGAGAGAGTGCTCTAATGATATGAAACCAATGGGTGTTCTTAGTGATTTTCCTTATTTTGAACACACAACAGAAAATATAGAACTATAAGTAACTGTATAATACATCTCATCTGAAGCCCTTAGTCTAGAAAAATGAAAACAAAGTCCCACTGGACCTGAGAAAGAAACAAGTTCATCTGTGGAGAACCATTACACAGATTGAGCCAATTAAAATGACTGGTTTGAGACACTATGGTGACTTTGGAAAATTCTTTGTGTTTATTGCTTCTTGTGAATTCTGCTGCCTCACTGTATCATAAATATATTGGTTATTCAATCAAAAAAATCTATCCTGGATTTCATACCCTTTTAATTTCTCTCATGACTGTTTAGAATTTAAAGTCCTTCTGTTATATTTTGTCTTCTCAGTCTAATAATCTAATATTTTATTATTATAGATGAAATATAGATATTATAAAAAGCATTAAGTTGTAACATAAATATGGTTAAGATTATAGTAAATAACTGGGCTTTATTGAGAGTTTAGAACACTTGGTATATTCTATTAAAACTATATACAATCCTACATATTTATAATATATATCTAAAATCCTCATAGCAACTCTATAATGTGCAATTTTGTGTTTATTTTTAAAAGTTTTATTACCATACATTTATTATACATAATGCAGTGCATGTAATTTCATGCATGTACATAATGTATTTTGATCATATTCACACTCATCTTCCTCTTTTGTACCTCTCTAAGGCACAATGAGGTTAGTTACTTGACTATGGCACTGGAAACTCACCAGTTTCTTTATTAACAGTATTTCAACACTTAATCCTGTCATCTAGTTTACTCTATTACTTCTCAAGGGTTAGTTAATCTTACAAAAGAAGAAACTGAGATAAAATGTAAATGATTTTACAAAACCATAAAGCCAGGACACAGTAGAATTGGGAGATGATGAAGGCTTGTGTTCTTCTGTGATGCTGACCATCCTAAGCGCCTTAGAGCAACTGGGTACTGTGAAAGAGAAAAGTCTGAATGCAAATCAAGAAATATTTGACATTGGTGAGATAACCCCAGATAAGAAGAAACTAACTCTGCCTAACAACATTTGACTAGGGTCTAAGCATATGATATACTATCAGAAAATTTAAGTTAGTGATGTCCTTGTTGGAACCACCCTTTTCTTTAAATATGCAGTTAAGAGTAAGCCATATGGTCACTTGCTGGAGAGCTGGCAGACCTTTCCCATGTGTCTGTTTCCCTTGAATAAGGATTTGTCAGCTAAGCAGTCCCATTTTGGTAACTGGACAGAATGTCATCACAGCCAACCCATTCTTTTGAACATTCGTTGATTGATTTGATGAAACTTGATTCTGGCTATGATTGCCATTGTCACTAACACTGCTGATGCCACCACATTTCTCCTTCAGGAAGTCTTGCTCCAGTCATGCCTGCCCTGGGCAACTTATACCCACTTTGGAAAATTCCTCTGACCAAAAAACAAACAAACAAAAAACAAAACAACAACAACAACAAACATTCAACTCCAGATGTCTCTGATCATTTGATACTTCTTTTTACTTAGAAGAAGAGAAATCTGTGACTGGTTCATGAAATAAGTCCTGTTTCTGGTAGGATGAAAAGGCATCTGCAAGTAAGGATGTGATTGTTAGAGCTATAATCTGAGCATGTGTAGAGCACACATTTCTAGAAAGCTAGCTTCTCAGTCTTTTCAGTGTGGCAGTTGTTTTTCTCTCCTGTATTCCATCTCCAGTTTCGTGATGTTAACCCCAGAAAAGTCTTCTCTTGCATGACCTGTCAGTGTCTACTTGTGATCTTCATTATGGAAGAGTGATGAGGTGATTGTTCAAAGAGCAAAACAGCTCCTGGAGCCTTTAGTAGCAGCGTGATGGTGACCTGTTCCACAGAATATGCAGGAACAGAAACTAGAGGGCTGAGCCATAAGAATGTGAGGGGAATAAGCCTTGCTCTCTAAAAAGGTCTTGAGGATGCTCAAATTACTAAAAGACCAGGGACCAAAAATCAGAACTTTCAAGACCTTTTAACTTACCTTCTGATGTATGGGCTGCTTGCATTCGATGACTAGAGCAATAAGAATCTGACCTGAGTATCTAGAGTTATAAATTTCAGTTTTAAAATATTGCTTGGGGCACAAATTTTTTGGCTTTGAGGGCTAAGATCCTGTTCTGACTTCAGAACATAGAACTATGGCCCTCCTGTGTTTTAAGGTAGACAATCATAAATCTTTAGTTCTCAGGGTCTAGAGCCACAGTCTTTAGGCTACAGCTCTCTGGCCACTGGCTATGTGGACCTCGGGGCTGCCAACACTAAAGGAGTTTTTTTTAATTATTTTAAATTTTTTTTTGCCTGTTTATGACTTTTATTAAACATAGTAAAATGAACCTTTAGTTAGCCATTGTGACGATGGGGATTCACAGGGAATTTTTAGAAGCAGTTCCCTTGGGTGACATGTTTCTGAATTTAGAGGCTCAGGTTGTTGTGATGCAACTCCAAATTTGCTATTACAGGATTGAGGAGGCATGCAACCTCATGGCATAGATGTCAAGTTGACTTTATCTCTGAGTTTCATAGTCCAGGTTGTTCTGTATTGATTGAACATGTTTACCCCTCTAGGAGGTTCCACAGCTAACCACATTTCCAGTTTTAGGGTGGAGACATGATCATTATAAGAAAAACATGATTTCTTTTATCTTAAAAATCCCAATGAGAGTCATTTGACTCAGAAAATGTCCCTTGATTATCTTCCCAGTATCTATTTATATAGGTCCAAGGGCTTCATGTCAAATCCCAGCTGCTCTAATCCAGGTGTAGTCCTACACAGCAGATGAGGCAGACACAACATTCCACATTTATTTTAACTCTGTTGTTTCCAAGGAAACAGTACTGTGAGGGAGTAGACACTGAGTTTTCAATGATATATCATTGCAGTTTGCTATTTAGCTTTACACATAGATAGGCACACCAAATGTAACACTAGGAAGATTACTAGAATCTAGTAATTATCCCAAAAAGAAGAAGAATGATCATATGTGTCAATGAATGCATGTATCCATGAGTACTGTGAGTCTCAGGATGATCACTTAATAGTAACTAAATTCAAAGGAACAATGTATAAATGAAATAATACAAAGCAAGTAGTATTTCAGACAAATGACCTAGCACTGGGTATTTCACTGGGTATTTCACTGGGTATTTTCTTGTTGACTATACTAATTCTCAATGTCAAAACCAATACTAGGTAGGTTCTGGGCATTTAGAGAACAAGAATTAGCAATAATAATAAGAAAAAATACTCATAATGGATCATATCAAGCTATTATAAAATCTAGTAAATTCTCCTAAGATCATTATTGATCAACAAAACATTCAATTTCTCGGGTAAAATTGAAATATTATTAACCATTTCTTACTCTTATAATACCTTATTTTATAGATCTAAAGTTATTTACAACCTGGCAAAGTGGCACACACCTTTAATCCCAACATTTAGGGGTAGAGACAGGTGAATTTCTGTGAATTCAAGGGTAGCCTGATCTATATAGCAAGTTCCAGGCCAAACAAGAATATCTATCCTTTCTCAAAAAAATAAAGTTAGTTACTTATTCATTCACGAATCAAACCATAATCAGTGTTCTTTGATGTTACTGGCACTGTGCTAGTATTTTCTAAGCTGTACTGGGTCCTGCTGTCATGGGAACTTGCTGAGTAGTAGGGGAATAGGAATTAAAAACCAATCACAGCTAGAATAATATATGAAGTTACAAAGGTCAAAATATTTTGGGTAGAAGTTAGTGGGTATACAGAAATTTTGATAAGATTTGATTAGTCAGTGTGGCCAAAGAGAGGTTTCCCAAAGGAGTGCAGTACCACCATATGGTAGTATGTGGGTTAGCTGCCTGGAAGAAAGATACTGTGGAAAGAATTCCAGGGTTTAGAATAGAATATATAAAACGTCTTGTGGCAGAAAAGTAAATATGACACATTTGCTAACATTCTGTCAAAAATGTAGTGTCATTTGTATGCAATTCTCCCAAGAATATAATGCATTTGTATGTAACATCCTTTTAAATTTTAGGTTGTATTTAATCAACAGTATATTTTCTTCATTCATAATGAGTTATGCTAATTTCTGAATATAAAATTATCAGAATTGATATCTTTGGTTTTTTTGAAGTTAAAATTTTAATGGAAAATGTAATCTGATAATGCTAACTTTAGGGCAGCATAGATTCATAAATACAGTGCTTGTGATCTAAAGCAAGCTACATAAACTTCAAAGAAAGAGAGATTTCTTTTGAGAGGTGATTGCAGATTAAACACCAGGCAACAGGAAAGTCCCCGAATTTTAAAAGTTCTAGGCAATCCTCAGTTACATGTCTCAACATACCTTTTAGAAGTCCATGATCCCAGTGGCCACCTGTAATGATAAAGCTAATTATTTGGTTAAACTGTATGGAGATGTACAACTTTAGCAAAAGCAGAACATGGACCATTCCTATAGGCTTAAGCTCTTACAAATAAAAGCACTCTTACAAATAACAGTTGAGGAATTGCATACTGATTATTTTTGGGTATTGTTGCCTTGGTGGATTTAATGTTAGAATGATAACCTTAGTCTCAAGAACGGTATTTTCTGGCTTTCTCTGTAGATATTTAGCTACAATTGGCCTATGTAGAGAGGTACACTTATACAAATATGACAGGGAAACTTGTTTAGAGACTGAGAGAGTCATACTCTAAAAAACTTTTCAATCCACATAATATGTCATAACCTTAGTTATCACAACTATTTATTTTAGAGTTGTTGAGTGACTGACTCCTGGTTAGAGACTGAGCCAAGAGTAGGACACTAGGTATGACATTATAAATGTCTCACTTCTGAAAAAGAAAGAGCAGTCCCTTTGGCAAAAAAATGCTGTTGATTGGGTATTCCCTTAGAGTGCTTAGAAACTGAAACTTCTAGCAGGATGTTAGAGAGGATTTGCTGGAATCAACTTTGGTGAGATTTTCTTGGGAGAAATTTTACAGCATATTTAATCAGGCGATCAAGAAAGAACAGCTGTTTGTGTATGAAGCATCAGCAAAGCTGTTAAGATTTATATAATCTTTAGTGTTCAACAGATTGTTGGCATTTACCAGACAGTCAGTATATGCATATGTTCATATGCAGCCATGCAGGCTACCTTTCCACTGCCTCCAAAGAGGGACTTTTGAAGAGGGGGAGGCTTTGAAGAGAAATAAGAGAACTTGCCAGAAGGAGACTAACAAGATGATGGGATTCTTTGAAATCTGGGTTAGTAAACTTTGTTCAACAGAAGTCAATTATAATCCCAGTGCATGTGACAATGAGATGGGGGTATGGCCAACTTCAAGATCAACTTTTGGCAATTTTACAAGTTCTAGGCAATCCTTGGTTACATATCTCAGCATACATCTTAGAAATCCATGATCACAGTGGCCACCTGTAATGATTAAGCTAATTATTTAGTTATACTGTATGGAGATGGACAACTTTAATAAAAGCAGAACATGGACCATTCCTATAACTGTATTCAAAGTAGCAAGATCAGTGACCAAAATCTTGACATGCCATCTAATAATCATCAGCAGGCCATTCATTTAAAACTCTGATACCTGGGCATGGGTAGATGGATCAATCCGGAAAATGTTCTTTGTCAAGCATAAAGACCTGAGTTTGGACACCCATTATCCATACAAAATCAGATCCCTAATCTGGAATCTCAGTGCAGATGAAATAGGCAGATTTCTGGGGTTACCACACCAGATAGTTCAGATAAATTGGTGAGCTCTGCATTCAGTTGAAGACCCTGTACCAATAAAATCAGAGACGGATACCTGACTTTGACCTCTGGCTGACACACATATGTATGCATGCACAAACATATGAACAATTAAACACACACAGGCACCAAATGCATACACAAAGAGAAAAGGGGGTTGATGATTGTCATTAGCCCATAGCTTTAAATTCCTCAAGGAAAACAACTAATAATCCAACCAAAAGAGAATCTGGAGAAAGATAGAGCCGAAAGAGGTCTCTGAAAATATCCAAGACATCCTTACATTTTAAGAAGTATTTGTGGTCAGCAGAAACAAAATTGTCACCAACAATTTTGCTCCAGGAACCTCCTCTCTCTCTCTCTCTCTCTCTCTCTCTCTCTCTCTCTCTCTCTCTCTTCCTCTCTCTCTCTCTCTTTCTCTCTTGACAAATGCAATGCAATTTTTTAATTTGATATTTTCTTTATTTTCATTTCAAATGTTATCCCCTTTCCTAGTCCCCCTCCCCGAAAACTACCTACCTCCTCCTCTCTCCCCCTGCTCATCAATCCACCCACTCCCACTTAAAGAGAGTGAGGCGGGACCAAGCTGATCATTTTATAGTGCACTGGGCTATCAGGTAACTGTAGGGAGGAGTATACTTGGCTATATAGTCAGGTAACTGTAGGGGAGGAGTCTAGCCAGAATGCCAGGAGTTTCGGACATTGTCTGCTTGAGACTAGTAGTCACAGAATTATGGAGTTGAGAGCTCTGTGGTGTCAGGCACCTGACTCTGGGAACGTGGCTTGCTTTTCCATCCCTTGTAGAGTTTTCTACTGAGTTGCCAGAGCAAGCCTCAATAGTCTGCCTATCACAGCACCACACACTGGCAGAATATAGAATAGGGCAGGACATCTGCTAACTAGAGGAAAGAGAGGGCTCAGGAGATTTAGATCAGCTAGCCGGATAGGATAGTTTAATGACAGCCTTGAGGAAGGAGTCCAGAAAGAGATCATGGAAACATACCTAAAGCCCAAAGAGTCAAGTCAATAATAATATTGAAGTATTAATGGGATGGGGCTGGGAGAAAGCAAGATTAGCATTAGAGGTAAATGCCATTTAACATCCCAGCTATTGAGATGCAGTTTTAAATAAATATATTTTTTTCTGTCTGGTTATAGGAAAATAGCATAGAGTAAAGAAATACAGCCAACAGATTAATTTACTGCAACATTTATATTAAAGATAATTTATTTAAAAATAGTGACAAACATGGGTGCCATTTGTAACACTTAGGGTCCTGGTTCTCCCTCAGAGCCCCATACTCACAGAAATAAGATTCATACTCAAGATATATTTACAAATATCCTGGCCATATAGCTAGATTCTTCTCAGACTAGATCATAACTAAGATAACCCATTTATTTTAACCTACTTTCTGCCATTTGGCTCTATTTGTATGTATCTTCCTGCATGCTGATTTCTATTTAAGCTAACTGATGATAATAAAAGCACAGAGTAAATTTAAGAGTACAAAGGAGTCACAAAAACCATTCCTGTCACACACAGCTGTTTTTAATTACTATTATTCTTGTAGGTTTGTTTCTCTTCCAGCCTCTGTTTCTAGGAAGAAATAATTTATGTTCTAGTCAGAAATGGGCCTGTGATAAGTTCATGTAGGACAGAAATTCAAATCTGGGGAAATGTTGTGTGATTGTAACTTGTACATTCCTTCTTTCTTTCTATTTTTACCCTTTCCAATTTTGGATTGCCCCTTAGCCTTCTTTTGAGGGTATGTTAGTGGGAGAAGAGGGGAATGTAAGTTCTCTAACGGAAAGTGAGCTGTGGCTGCTTCCCTAACAAGCACAGACTCCTCTTTGCGTCACATTTTTTCTTTGACTTCTTTCTTTCACTTCCCTGGTTCATCATCTTCACCTTCTTCATCATTCACTCCATTGCATTCATTTCTCTTCTGCTGGGCAATGATGCTTCAGACTCCACAAAGCCCAGTAGAAAAAATTGCCATGTCAAAGATATGGTTTGTTTTTTTGTTGTTGTTTCCTTGATATTTTTCTATAATAACATGGCCATTTAGAGCCAGTCCCTTCTAGCCATTTATTTGAATATATCTTCCCCTTGGGGAAAAAGTGAGTGAATTTTCATAGCATAGATGAATTGTTTTGAGACTTCTTATGGAAGACACCCTACTCTAAGAAGTAAAAGAAATAGACGCCACTGTACTTTTTGTCTACTTTATTGGGTTCTTATATCTACCACCCCTCTCCATTCCAATCCATTGCAAACCCTCAAGACTATGTTGGCAAAAATGACAGTTAGGTGGGAAAGGAGACATACATCTCTGTGTATTACTCCCTGCTGATTAGAGGTATGGAGTTCCTTGGGGCAAGTCCAATCTTTCATGTCAGGGTATCTCCAACCAGCAACCAGCAACAAACAGCTATCCAGCAAAAAGCAAAAGCAGCAGCAGGGACCAGCAGCATCTGCTGTCCCTTTTGGGTCTCTGGCATTTCTATACCTTCTCAGGAGTTTCCAGAATTCCTAACATAAATAATCTGCAGCTGACAAAATCATGCCCCTGCCATGACAATTACAATATAATTACAATTATAAATGATAGCAAATCATAGTTAGCTGCTGTAGAAAATCTAATGCAGCCACAAAACCCACACCTGGGATTAAAACAAAAACATATTCATATAACATAGCTTTTTTGTTTTGTTTTTTTTTTTGTTTTTTGTTTTTTTAAAGAAACCAAAATTATCACTACAAAAAGTGGCATTTTCATTCAAAAAGGAAGCCTTGAGCTCCTTTGCCAGGTCACTGATTACAGTAATACATAAAATGGCTGAAAAGTAACAGAGAGTTGGTGGCCAGAGCTGTACTTCTATCTACACTGAATATAACAGCATAGTTCATTCTCATACTTTCTTTATGGAAAAGCTGTTTCCCACATATATGGAGCAGTGTTCTGATGCCAATACAAATGCTACTGAAATGTATCCTTAAAAGTACACTGAGGTAGAACATTACTCAATCCAAACCTTCCTTACCAGAAATATTATTGACCTATGCCTTTGAACACCTATTATTTACTATCATACAGGTGTATAGAGGAGGATTATGAGTATACACCTGCACATATGTGTTCAAGCATGTGGACACCAGAGAAAACTCCAAGTGTCATTCTTCAAGCTCCTGTCTGTCTACCATATTTGGGAGATAGAGTGTTTCACTTTTCGAAAATCATTGTCTGACCAAGGATCCCTAAAGATCTCCTCCCAGTCTCTACTTCTTCAGTGTAGGATTAAAGTGTATGCCCCTCTTCTGTCTTCTTTTTATATGAATTCTAGGGCCGAACCTGGATCATCTTTCAAAGCATTTCACTGTCTAAGCTCTCTTCCTAATACTTGCTCTGCTTCATTTTTATTTTTTGTTGTTTTCCTATAAGAGACAAAAAAATTGTGTCTACTTTGTTCTCCTCTGTATTCTTAGCACATAGATGACTGCTGTGAACTTTACAAGTGCTCAATAAATATAAGGTGAAATAATTAGTGACTAACAAATGAAGAAAATGTCAATTGTTATTCAATAAGCAAAAATAAATTTTCTGCACTCAATTTATTTCTTAAATGAATTGTGGTAAATTTTCTAAAGTATGTAACTTGTACCAAATAGGAAACTTGAAATCATTTAGAGAATTCTATCTTCTGTAAGAAGTTTAAATATATATTCAACGTTTCCCTGTCAATAATTATATTATGCTAGTTAAATGAATGACCTTTATTTTATTGTATTTAAAAGATTAAAAATAGCAAAAAGGAAGGTATCTAAGGCACTGATAATTTATTATGCTTCATTTTTCATTCTAGTCACAGTTTGACCAATAAAAGAAGACAGATGATGAAAAGAAAAATATTATTGTATGCAAACAACTAGTCTGGATATACAGGGTTAAAAAGAAAAAATTATTGACATATCTTTCAGTTCTAAGTGCCTTGGCAAGTTTTCTTTAATTGCAAAGCAAAGGTCTTCATGAATTGATTTTAAAGATGTGGTAATGGTAGTAATTAATCTCTTATTTCCAATGGCCCCATAGTACTGGGTATGGGTCTTCACTGAAGCAGAACAATCTATCTGGAATTTGATGCCCATGGGAGGGTCCTTCTCAATTAATGGATTCACACTGTAGAAAATGAAAGGAACTTAATTCAGTAACTACTGACCTCTTCTCTTCTCTCTTTTATTCTTGTTATCATTTGAGCATTTCACACTTGCATATAGTAGGTTGGAGGGGAGAGAGAGAGAGAGAGAGAGAGAGAGAGAGAGAGAGAGAGAGAGGCTCTTTTGATCACAGAAATGTAGAATCAAGCACACCATTTTATTTTATTTTTCCTACCTTACAATGGGATCAATCCACAGCCATATGAACACCTGTTTTTTGATGACGAAGCATGAAATGTATAATGGAAAAAGAAAGCATCTTCAACAAATGGTGCTGGTCTCTCTGGACGAACCAGAAAGAGAGGTCTTCGTGTAGGGAAGTGCAAATAGAACCATATTTATCACCCTGCACAAAACTCAAATCCAATTGTGTAAAAGGCCTCAACATAATCAAAACACAATTAACCTATTAGGACAGAAATTGGGAATAGCACAGACAATAAAATCAACAATAAATGAGACCTCATGAAACTAAAAAGCTTCTGTGAAGGAATAGACACTGTGAATAGGACAACATGGCAGCCTACAGAATGGAAAAAGATTTTCATCAACTCCACATCTGACAGAGGACAAATATCCAAAAATATCCACTCTTGGGCATATATATATATATATATATATATATATATATATATATGCACACAACAGGCTGCCCATTCTACCTCAAGTACAATTTTTCATCTTCATAATAGCTTCATTCATAATAGCTGGAAACTAGAATCAACATAGATATCCTTCAATTGAAGAATGGATAAAGAATATGTGGTATATTTACACAATGGCATACTCAGCTGTTTTGCAAGAATGACATTATATAATTTGCCTGAATCCAACTAGTAATAAGGACACATGTTCCACTATGTTCATAGCAGTATTATTTATAATAGCCAGAAGCTGGTAAGAACCCAGATGTCCCTCAATAGAGGAATGGATACAGAAAATGTGGTACATTTACACAATGGAGTACTACTCGGCTATTAAAAACAATGAATTTATGAAATTCTTGAGTAAATGGATGTATCTGGAGGATATCATCCTGAGTGAGGTAACCCAATCACAAAAGAAGTCACTTAATATGCACTCACTGATAAGCGGATATTAGTCTAGAACCTAGAATACCCAAGATACAATTTCCAAAGCACAAGAAAATCAAGCAAGACCAACGCGTGGATACTTCATTCCTCTCTAGAATAGGGATTAAAATATACATGGAAGGATGTGCAGAGACAAAGTTTGGAGCTAAAATGAAATGATGGAGCATCCAGAGAGTGCCCCACCCGAGTGGTCCATCACACAATCAGTCACCAAATTCAGACACTACTGCATACGCTAGGAGGATATTACTGAAAGGTCCCTGATATAGCTGTCTCCTGTGAGGCTTTGACAGTCCCTGACAAATACAGAAGTGGATGCTCACAATCATCTATAGGGCAGAACACAGGGTCCCCAATGTAGGAGCTAGAGAGAGTACCTAAGAGCTGTAGGGGTCTGCAACCCTATAGATGGAACAACAATATGTACTAATCAGAACGCCCTGAGCTCATGTCTCTAGCTGCATGTGTATTAGAAGTTGGCCTAGTTGGCCATTATCGGGAAGAAAGGCCCTTGGTCTAACAATGTTTCTATGCCCCAGTACAGAGGAATGCCAGGACCAAGTAGTGGGAGTGGGTGTGTAGGGGAGCAGGGCAGGGGGAGGGTATAGGGGACTTATGGGATAACACTTGAAATGTAAATGAAGAAATTATCTAATAATAAATAAATAAATAAATAAATAAATAAATAAATACTTCAAGAATCTAGAAATCAACAAACAAAACAATCCAATTAAAAATGGGGTACAGGCTTTAACAGAGAACTCTCGTTAGAGGAATCTGGAATGGCTGAGAAATCCTTAAAATTCTTAGCATAGCCATTCGGAAAATGCAAATCAAAACTACTTAGTTTCTTTTCTACCTTACACCTGTCACAATGGCAAAGATAAAAAAAACAAGTAACAGCTCATGCTGTCGAGGATGTGGAGCAAGAGGAACAGTTCTCTATTGCTGATAGGAGTTCATTTTTTAACTTAAAAAACAAAACAAAAATAAAAATCATCCTGAGCAAGGCAATCCAGACCCATAGTCAAACATGATATGTACTCATTTGTAAGTGGATGGCAGTTGTTAAGTGAAAGATAATCATACTATAATTCACTGAAACAAAGAAGTTAGATAAAGGTTGAGGGTGAAAGCTGGAATACAATAGATTTTGTGGGTGGAATGGGGAGGGTGGGAATGGGAATAAGAATAGTCAGGAAGGGGAGGGATAGAGAGGGAGAGAGTTCAATGCATTAAGTTAGAAAGAGGTGGGCTTTTAGGGGATGATATAAAAACCAAGTGTAGTGGAAATGAAACTTCCTGGAACCTATGAGGTTGACCCTAATAAGGACTCCTTGTAATGGATGATATGGGGCCTGAATAAGCCATGTTTTGTAGCCAGGATAGACTTACACTGGTGAAATAGGGACACCAATCTGGACACAAAATCTATGACTCACAACCTGCCCTAACTACAAGATGCTTTGGGGCAATGGCAACTCATAACTTGTGGAAAGTGTCCAAACAACGGTCTAACATAAGACCCATACCAAGAGAGGGTGTCTATGCCTGACACTCCCTAGATGGCAAAGATGGAGAAGCTGGATGGCTCAGAGACCTAGGATAAAACCAAGAAAGACTGTCAAAAAAAAAAAAAAAGGCAATGAGATGGCTTCTAATGAGAGTCTCCCTCCAGGAGCTAATAGGAACAGATAGAAAGACCCATAGCCAGACATTAGGAGGAAGCTGGGGAACTCCACAGACATTGGGGGAGGAAGGATTGTAATGAGCCAGAGCGGTTGACACTATGAGAACAGGCCTATGTAATCAACTAAACACAGCCTGTAGAGGTTCCCAGAGACTGCATGAGTCTGCACTAGGCCCCCTGCATACATGCTGTGGTTCTTTGGCTTGGGGTTTATGTTGGACCCTATCAGTGGGAGTGGGGTTATCTCTGAATTGTTTGCCTGCTAGTGGAAACTTTCCTCCTACTGGATTTCAGCATTCCATTTAAATATGAGGTTATTAGCCTAGTCTTGTTGCATCTTGTTTTGCTAGGTTCAGTTGATATCATAGGGTTGGAATCAAGGGCTGCTATTTTGGAAGGGGTACAGCGGAGCAGTAGATTTTGCAGAGAGGGGAAACAGAAGGAGTACAGGGAGGGGAAGAGGTTACAGTTGGGATATAGTGTATGAGAGAAAAATAAATGAAATCAATAAAAATATTTTGATTTTTAAGAATTTCATAATTATATCTAGATCATATTCCTCCTTTTCTCCCAACTCATCTTCAGTCTATTGTTCTTTTCATTCCTACCCAACTTAGGGTTCACATTATTTATAAACCCACCTAGAATCTTCTTCTTGCTGTAGATTGCCATTAACACAGAGGCCCACAACTGCTCCTAGTGTAAAAATAAGAGACTGCAGGACAGCAGAGTGTTCCTCTGTAGCTGAGACATCTGTATTGCACTCCCATCTCCTAGGGCTCAGGAATCATTGTGAAAATTGGGGCAAACAAGATGCAAAAGTGCAAAAGACAGTGGGAGACTCCAACAAAACAGTGTTTTATAGCACAATAGGACAGTTGCACATTTTAAATTACATTGGATGTTATAGCATCCATCAACCCTGGGCAAGCTCAAGCCAAATAAAATGTCAATATAACTGGGGGAAGTACATCATGAAGTCCTACCCCTGACTGAGGAATTATAGGTCATTGATAGCTGCCAGGAGGGACAAGAGGAGGGTTTCTTCCTTTAGGAGTTTTGCCCTGGTATGTGGGCTACACTCCACCTGAGAGTATATAGGGTAGGACAAATTGGACCTAAAGTGTTTGCAAAGGAAGCTACTATGTTTGAAGAAAACTAACATAAATAAATAAAGAAAATCAGAAAGCTGGGATTTGTTAGGCTCTCATGATGTGGGGTACGATGGACCTTATTGAGAATGGACTGGATATGCTGTTGTATTTGAAGACCAGTGAGCTGGGACAGGTAAGGAAAGCCATGAGGGCAATTGGGGTCAGTGAAATAGAAAACTGAAACTGCTGTGAAATAAAGGCAATGCCGATGCAGCTTGAATGACAGCTCTGCTTACCACTTGAAGATGATTTAAGTGAAGGATAATTTAAATGAAATTGGCTCAGGCAAGAGTATAATTGGAAAAAGTATAGATACATGATCATATATCTGCCATATTTTTGACTAAAGAGAAGTAGAATGAGCAAAATGGTTTAGTAGATTGCCAAGTGACAGCCATCGGAGACCTATCAAGGTAGATACCTAAATGCAACTTCTTGTCTCCAAACATAGTCTTGAATGGAGAGATAAAACTTGGTGATAGACAGAAGTCCAGTTTCATATCTGATGAAATTTCCATAGTCAACAATAGCCTACTGGACTGTTCAATTGGAAATTGCTTTTATGAGTCTGGAATATTGTCAAAGATACAGAATTGAAAGCATTCATAACTGTGAATGTGGATGACACCTTTAAGGAAGTTTAGGTAGGAAATACACTCGCCCTTTGACTAAGTTAGACTACCTTCTGATGAACAGCAGTTATACAAGGCAGTGCCTAGAAAAGCAGGAAGGAAGTCAACAGAGGCTGGTCTCTCAGATATAAACACAGAAGTTGTTTGAAGGAAAAATATCAACTTCCAGGTACACAGGATTTAGAGTGTCCTAGAATTGTAAACTTTTTATTTAAATAGCAACTTTACTGATTCATTTTTACAGAAACTTCTCCTGGTTCAGAACTGCCAACAGATAGATGAAGACACCTGTCCCTTTCTGCATGCAGGAAATATAAACAGTGATTTTCTAACTTGGCTGTTCTCCTTCCAGGTGACATTTCCAATACTTCTTAGAGGTTTGGGAGATCCAGGCAGGCTGGCAGCACCAAAGGTGGGCCTAATCAAAGCCTTTTTGGCAAATTCTTCTTCGAAATGTAAAAGAAAGTAAAAGACACTGGGCACACACCCCACATTACTATAGAGAAATTTTTGGAAGTAATTACTGATTTCTAAATATACAAAGATTTCAAAGTTTGTTTTATTTGGACCTGAATGAAAGTCAAGGAAATAAAACTTGAGGAAAGTGTTATAACTTTCCCACTGCATGGAATGAAGACAAGGTTAGATGCAATTAATCTCAATAATTCAAAATGTTCGTCTCTATAACTGTATTCTCCAATATTATATAGACTTCTGGTTTTCTTCTTTTTCATAACTTGGTAAATATCATTTCTTTCTCTTCTTTCCTTTTTCCCTCTCTTTCTTATTATAAATAATCACTGAATAAATACATACTCTTACTTTACATAATGATATATCTGAAACCTTTTGGAATAGTCCTAAATTCATAGCAATCACAGACCAGTATGCAATCAATCAAACATGGTATTAAAATTTATTCAAGAATATTCTGAATATGAGATTATGTAATCTCACCTTAACTTTTAGCAAGACTAGAAGATCATAGAAAGCTTCTGATTTTAGGAAATAAAATTTACATTAAGTTAAAAGGGATTTATGCCATAAAATATTCCAAAAATAGAGACTACCGTGATTATGAGACTAGATCATGTTTGCACAGTGAAAATGAACACCCCTCTATCTAATATAGCCCAGATTTAGACTGCTGGACAACATCATATTGACTAAATTATTTTCATTCTATGATCTCAATTTAGATTCCATAATGAATGAAAATTGTTCCTGTTACATAACTAACACATCTTAATTATATAAGTCACCTAGATGTATCTGGATCCCAAGCTTATGTGGCAATATAAGCTAAATGAGCAAAATATGGTGAATAATTTCTGAGGATAATTAATGTTACATTATCTAACAAACAACGCCTTTCAATTTTTATTGACCTTTTTCCCTATGTGATTTCTGGAGCATTGCATCCATCTGAGGCTTACAAGCTGACTCATAAAGAAGAGATCATAAAACAAGGAATGAAAGCAATAATTTTTTCTGATAAGGCACAATCCAGAACTGTATCATTTTTTCTCTTACATCATAACATGTCCACATTTTCATGCTAGGACCAACATAAGATATATGTTTTATAGTCTGCCTGATAAACAATCCAAGTAGGAAGTATGTGAAAGTACAGGATCACATATATCTATTTTCCTTTCTGCTGCTGCAATAAAACACTCTAACCAAAGACAAGTTGGGAAGGAAGGGGTTAATTTCACTTATATTTCAGTCCATTATGGAAAGAAGTCAAGGAAAGAACTGAAATAGGAGCTTGCAACAGAAACACTGTAGGAACATTTTTTGGTGGCTCACTCTGTCACCCCACAGGCTTGATTCTACTAGACATGATGATGCTCACCATGAGCTGATTCCTTATAAATCAATTAATGAAAGAGTCCTCTAAAAACATGACCACAGCCTGATATTATCTAGAAAATATTCAACTTTGGCTTCTCCTATCAAGTGAATGATTGTAGGTTGTGTCAAGATGAAATAAGCCTAACCATTGTATCAGAGAATTGGGAAAATCTAACATTCACCATCAAATGAAAAATTAAAAATAATTATAACTCAACACCTACAAAAATTGGTGAAACCAGGATCTTGTTGTAGATGAAGTCAATATCTGGCAGCACAAGTAGAAGAGAAGACAGAGTTATATACAATGGGGAAAAAAGCAGATTAATGTAACATGGAAGAAAGAAAAGCTGACTAAATCTACTAGACCATCACTATAGAAAAGACAAGCCCTGTGTGAAGTTTGTGTTAAGATTCAGTATGAAGAGTACAAGAGTGTTACAGTGAAAGTAAATGACATGAACTGAAGATTCTTTGATGGGTCTAAGCTAATTTAACAAAGTATCCATCTCTTACTTGGTTTCAGAGAACATAATGGATATTTTTTCAGCATATTGGTAATATACATGTTAATGTCGAATCTAATTTGTAGGAATTTGGATCTCAGTACATTTCTCAGTGATGTTTTCCTACTTGACTGACCTCACAGAAAAGTAAAGACAAGATTCATCTCAGACCATTCATCTATAAAGTATGTACCACGAGAATAATTTTTCAAGTTATTGAAAATTTCAAGTAAGGTGAACTGTAGGTTGGGGACTGTAAATTAACCTAATTAAAAAACATTTTAACTCACAAAAATGAGGAAAACTAAATTCCGGCCCCACTATAAGACAGTAATTATGACTTCCACAGTAGTACATTATTTATTTTGTGTTCCTAAATTTTTTATATTGTTTTTGGTTTTGAGGTTATAATTTGATTAGGACATTTCTTCCTTACCTTTCTCTCCTTCAAAACCCTCCCATATAATACTCTTTCCTATCCTTTAAATTTATGGCCTATTTTTTCATTAGTTGTTATTCCATATATATATTTTCATAAATATATGTCCCTAAATACAGCCTGTTCAATCCATAAAATGCTACTGTATGTTTCTAGGGTTGACCTTTGACACTGGCTAACCTGTAGGTGTTCTCTTCCATGGGCAAAGCCTCCTCTCACAGTCCCAAGTTTTTCTCATTTGCCTACAGATCTTTGTGTTTGGTTGAGACCTTGTGGGCTTTTCTTTGTCCAGTCTGGCACATTTATTGGAGTTAACATTGTTCAGCCTACATTGGCAGTCCTAATGGACATAAGTAGAAAATATTCTCTCACCTAAGACTCAGGCATCATTGCAGAAGAGAGAGTGGGAAAACAAGAGCCAGAGGATCAGAGAGTTTTCTATGAAACCATGTCTTCTACTTATATCAGAAACTACATCCATAAAGTCTCACTAACTATACTTTAAACAGTGTTGACAATTTACTTGTTTTATTCATGTGCATATACGTGTATGTGTCTGCGGTAGTGTATGTTATATATGAACATGACTGCAGCAGCAAGAATTGGAAATTGAATACTATGAAGAAGGAGTGACAACCACCTGACTTGGATGTTAGAAGGAAGAATGGTAAACACCCAGTCAAGGATCCATTTATACAGCCTCATCAATTGCTGGTTTTTTTCATTGATTTTATTTTTTAACATATATAAGAAATAAATGTAATAAACCAAATGCATGGACAAAAAATACAAGAGTCTTATGATCATCTCAATGGAAAGAAAAAAGAAGAAAGAAAAAAGAAAAAGTCTTTGATAAGATTCAATATTCATTCTTAATAAAAGTACTAGAACAAGTAGAACAAGTAGGACTGTAGGAAACATATTCTAACACAATAAAAGTTATGTATGACAAACTCATGGCCAATATCATCCAAAATGAATAAAACCTTTAATAAGCCCCATTAAAATCAGAAATGGGAGAGGAATGCCTACTATCCCAACTGTTCATCCATAATGTAATTGAAGCATTAGCTGGAGCAATAAGGCAAGAGAAGCCAGGCGTGGTGGCACACGCCTTTAATCCCAGCACTCAGGAGGCAGAGGTAGGTGGTTTTCTGAGTTCAAGGCCAGCCTGGTCTACAAAGTGAGTTCCAGGACAGCCAGGGCTACACAGAGAAACTCTGTCTCAAAAAACCAAAAAAAAAAAAAAAAAAAAAAAAAAAAAAAAGGCAAGAGAAGGGACACAAAGGGAAAAATATTAAATCAAACTATTTTCAACTGAAGATTATATTATTTTATACACAATGTTCCCAAAATTTGACTAGAAAAATTGTAGAAATTATCAATAATTTCAGCAAAGCACTATGATACATAATTGACTTACAAAATTTACCAGTATTAATACATATGAGTAACAATTATGCTAAGTAAAAGGTCATGGACATGCCCCTCTTCTCAGTTTCTCAAATAAAATAAAATGTTTAGAATATACATAACAAAAGAGATTATAAACATCTACAGTGAAAACTTTAAATGTGTGAAGAGAGAGATTGGGAAACATACGAGAATTTGAAGACCTCCCAAGCATATAGTTTGGTAGAATTAACATTGTTAAAAAAGGCCATCCTATCAAAACAATTTACTGAGTCAATGAAATCACAATCAACATCTTCATCTCATTCTTCACATAAATAGGAAGAAAATTCTTAATTTGATATGGCATAACAAGAGATCCAGAATAAAGTTAGTCCTAGATAAGTGTTTGTTTGCATGCATTCTGCTTGTTTTAAGTGCTAAGTGCATATGTCTATGACCCCAACTTCTATACATGTTTCTTTTTTTCTTATTTATTTATTTATTATTAGAGAATTTCTTCATTTACATTTCAAGTGTTATCCCATGAGTGCCCTATGCCCTCTCCCCGCCCTGCTCCACTACCCACCCACTCCCACTACTTGGCCCTGGCATTCCCCTGTACTGGGGCATATAAACATTGCTAGACCAAGGGCCTTTCTTCCCCAATTATGGTCAACTAGGCTATCTTCTAATACATATGCAGCTAGAGACATGAGCTCTGGGGGTTCTGATTAGTTCATATTGTTGTTCCATCTATAAGGTTGCAGACCCCTACAGCTCTTGGGTACTCTCTCTAGCTCCTACATTGGGGACCCTGTGTTCTACCCTATAGATGATTGTGAGCATCCACTTCTGTATTTGTCAGGGACTGTCAAAGCTTCACAGGAGACAGCTATATCAGGGTCCTTTCAGCAATATCCTGCTGGCGTATGCAGTAGTGTCTGCATTTGGTGGCTGATTCTGTGTTGGACCACCCAGGTGGGGCACTCTCTGGATTGTCCATCCTTTCATTTTAGCTCCAAACTTTTTCTCTGCACCTCCTTCCATGTATATTTTAATCCCTATTCCAGGGAGGAATGAAGTATCCACGCATTGGTCTTGCTTGATTTTCTTGTGTTTTGGAAATTGTATCTTGGGTATTCTAGGTTTCTGGGCTAATATCCTCTTATCAGTGAGTGCATATTAAGTGACTTCTTTTGTGATTGAGTTACCTCACTCAGGATGATATCCTCCAGATATATCCATTTGCTCAAGAATTTCATTAATTCATCGTTTTTAATAGCTGAATAGTACTCCATTGTGTAAATGTACCACATTTTCTGTATCCATTCCTCTGTTGAGGGACATGTGGGTTCTTTCCAGCTTCTGGCTGTTATAAATAAGACTGCTATGAACATACTGGAGCATGTGTCCGTGTTACCAGTTGGAATATCTTCTGGGTATATGCCCAGTAGAGGTATTGCTGGATCTTCCAGTAGTAATATGTCCAGTTTTCTGAGAAACCACCAGACTGATTTCCAGAGTAGTTGTACAAGCTTGCAATCCCACCAGCAATGAAGGAGTATTCCTCTTTCTCTACATCCTCGCCAGCATCTGCTGTCACCTGAATTTTTGCTCTTAGCCATTCTGACTGGTGTGAGGTGGAATCTCAGGGTTGTATTGATTTGCATTTCTCTGATGATTAAGGATTTTGAACATTTTTAAAGGTGATTCTCAGCCCTTTGGCATTCTTCAGTTGAGAATTCTTAGTTTAGTTCTGTACCCCATTTTTAATGGGGTTATTTGAATTTCTGGAGTTTAGCTTCTTGAGCTCTTTGTAAATATTGGATATTGGCCTCCTATCAGATTAGGATTGGTAAAAAAAATTTTCCCAATCCATTGGTGGCCTTTTAGTCTTATTGACAGTATCTTTTGCTTTACAGAAGCTTTGCAATTTTTATAAGGTCCCATTTCTCCATTTGTGATCTTACAGCACAGGCCATTGGTGTTCTGTTTAGGAATTTTACCCCTGTGCCCATATCTTCCAGGGTTTTCCCCACTTTCTCCCCTATGAATTTCAGTGTCTCTGGTTTCATGTGGAGGTCTTTGATCCAGTTAGACTTGAGCTTTGTACAAGGAGAAAGGAATGGATCAATTTGCATTCTTCTACATGTTGACTGCCAGTTGTGCCAGCACCATTTATTGAAAATGGTGACTTTTTTCCACTGGATAGTTTTAGCTCCTTTGTCGAAGATAAGATGACCAAAGGTCTGTGGGTTCATTTCTGGGTCTTCAATTCTATTCCATTGGTCTACCTGTCTGTTGTTATACCAGTACCATGCAGTTTTTATCACAATTGCTCTGAAATACAGCTTGAGGTCAGGCATGGTGATTCCACCAGAGGTTCTTTTATTGTTGAGGATAGTTTTTGCTATCCTAGGTTTTTTATTATTCCAGATGAATTTGCAAATTGCTCTTTCTATCTCAGTGAACATGTTTCTTATGAGTCAATTGTGTTCAATATTAGAGTGGCTACACCAGTTTTATTCTTAGGATCATTTGCTTGCGAAATTTTTTTCCAACTTTTTATTCTGAGGTATAGTGTCTCTCTTTGTCACTGAGGTGTGTTTCCTGTATGCAGCAAAATGCTGGGTCCTGATTACATATCCAGTCTGTTACTATAAGTCTTTTTATTGAGGAGTTGAGTTCATTCATGTTAAGAGATATTAAGGAAAAGTGATTGTTACTCTGTTTTTTATATTAGAGGTAGAATTATGTTTGTTTGGCTGCCTTCTTTTGGGTTTGTTGAAAGACTAAGGCTGATCTTCAATAATAACATAAATAATAGAAAGCCAACATTCACATGGAAACTGAACAACACTCTACTCAATGATTCCTTGGTCAAGGATGAAATAAAGAAAGAAATTAAAGATTTTCTAGGGTTTAATGAAAATGAAGCCATAACATACCCAAACTTAAGGGACACAGTGAAAGCAGTCCTAAGAAGAAAACTCATAATCCTGAGTGCCTCAAAAAAAAAAAAAAAAAAAAAAAAAAAAAAAAAAAAAAAAAAAAAAAAAAAAAAAAAAAAAAAAAAAAAAAAAAAAAAAAAAAAAAAAAAAAAAAAAAAAAAAAAAAAAAAAAAAAAAAAAAAAAAAAAAAAAAAAAAAAAAAAAAAAAAAAAAAAAAAAAAAAAAAAAAAAAAAAAAAAAAAAAAA
>LR749708.1:1019118-1062144 GCA_902729485.2 Mus minutoides
ACATAAACTAGCAGCCTGATAGTACAAATAGAACCTCTAGAACTAAAGAAAGCAAATTCACCCAAGAGGAGTAGATTGCAGGAGATAATCAAACCAAGGGCTGAAATTAACCAAGTGGAAACAAAAAGAACTATTCAAAGAATCAACCAAACCAGGAGCTGGTTCTTTGAGAAAATCAATAAGATAGATAAACCCTTTAGCCAGACTAACTAGAGGGCACAGGGACAGTATCCTAAATAACAAAATCAGAAATGAAAATGGAGACATAACAACAGAACCTGAGGAAATCCAAAAAAATCACGAGATCCTACTACAAAATGCTATAATCAACAAAACTAGAAACCCTGGATGAAATGGACAACTTCCTAGACAGATACCAGGTACCAAAATTAAAGCAGGATCAGATTAACAATCTAAAGAGTCCCATTTCTCCTAAAGAGATAGAAGCAGTCATCAATAGTCTCCCAACCAAAAAAAGCCCAGGACCAGATGGATTTAGTGCAGAGTTTTATCAGACCTTCAAAGAAGATATAATTACAATTCTCCTAAAAATATTTCACAAAATAGAAATAGAAGGTACTCTACCCAATTCATTCTATGAAGTCAAAGTTCTCTGATATCTAAACCACACAAAGATCCAACAAAGAAAGAGAACTTCAGACCAATTTCCCTTATGAATATTGATGCAAAAATACTCAATAAATCCTCAATAAAATACTCACAAACCAAATCCATCAATACGATCATCTATCATGACCAAGTAGGCTTCATTCCAGGAATGTAGGGATGGCTTAATATGTGGAAATCCGTCAACATAATCCACTATATAAACAAACTCAAAGACAAAAAACACATGATCAACTCATTATATGCTGAGAAAGCATTTGACAAAATCCAACACACTTTCATGATAAAAGTCTTGGAACGATCAGGAATTTAAGGCCCATAACTAAACATAATAAAAGCAATCTACAGCAAACCAGTAGCCAAAATCAAACTAAATGGAGAGAAACTCAAGGCAATCCCACTAAAATCGGGGACTAGACAAGGTTGCCCACTTTCTCCCTATCTATTCAATATAGTACTTGAAGTCCTAGCCAGAGCAATTGGACAACAAAAGGAGATCAAGGGGATACAAATTGGAAAGGAAAAAGTCAAAATATCACTGTTTGAATATGATATGAGAGTATATATAAGTGATCCAAAATATTCCACCAGAGAACTCCTAAACCTGCAAACAGCTTAAGTGCAGTAGCTGGATATAAAATTAACTCAAACAAATCAATGGCCTTTCTCTACACAAAAGATAAATGGGCGAGAAAGAAATTATGGAAACAATACCCCTCACAATAGTCACAAATAATATAGAATATCTTGGTGTGACTCTAACTAAGGAAGTGAAAGATCTATATGATAAGAACTTCAAGTCTCTGAAGAATGAAATTGAAGAAGGTCTCAGATGATGGAAAGATCTCTCCCATGCTCATGGATTAGCAGGATTAATATAGTCAAAATGACTATCCTGCCGAAAGCAATGTACAGATTCAATGCAATCCCCATGAAAATTCCAAATCAATTCTTCACTGAGTTAGAAAGGGCAATTTTTAAATTCATCTGGAATCTTAAAAAACCTAGGATAGCAAAAACTATTCTCAACAATAAAAGAACCTCTGGGGGAATTACCATGCCTGACATTAAGCTGTACTACAGAGTAATTGTGATAAAAACTACATGGTACTGGTACAGTGACAGACATGTAGATCAACAGAATAGAATTGATTACCCAGAAATAAATCCACACACCTAAGGTCACTTGATCTTTGACAAGGGAGCTAAAACCACCCAGTGGAAAAAAGACAGCATTTTCAACAAATGGTGCTGGCCCAACTGGTGGTTATCATGTAGAAGAATGTGAAATGAACCATTCTTATCTCCTTGTACAAAGCTCAAGTCTAAGTGGATCATAAAACCAGAGACACTGAAATTTATAGAGGTGAAAGTGAGGAAAAGTCTTGAAGATATGGGCACAGGGGAAAAATTCCTAAACAGCACAGAAATGGCTTGTGCTGTAAGATCAAGAATTGACAAATGGGACCTTATAAAATTGCAAAGCTTCTGTAAGGCAAAAGACACTGTCAATAAGACTAAAAGGCCACCAACAGATTGGGAAAGATTTTTTACCAATCCTAAATCTGATAGGTGACTAATATCCAATATATACAAAGAGCTCAAGAAGCTGGACTCCAGAAAAACAAATAATTCCATTAAAAAATGAGGAACAAAGCTAAACAAAGAATTATCCACTGAGGAGTACTGAATGGCTGAGAGCCACCTGAAAAAATGTTCAACTTCCTTAATCATCAGGGAAATGCAAATCAAAACAACCCTGAGATTCCACTTCACACCAGTCAGAATGGCTAAGGTCAAAAATTCAGGTGACAGCAGATGCTGGAGAGGATGTGGAGAAAGAGGAACACTCCTCCATTGCTGGAGGGATTGCAAGCTTGTACAACTACTCTGGAAGTCAGTCTGGCAGTTCCTCAGACAATTGGAGATAGTACTACAGGAGGATCCACCAATACCTCTCCTGGGCATATACCCAGAAGATGTTTCAACTGGTAATAAGAGCATACGCTCCACTATGTTCATAGCAGCCTTATTTATAATAGCCAGAAGCTGGAAAGTACCCAGATGTCCCTCAATAGAGGAATGGATACAGAAAATGTGGTACATTTACACAATGGAGTACTACTCTGCTATTAAAAACAATGAATTTAAGAAATTCTTGGGCAAATGTATGTATCTGGAGGATATCATCTTTAGTGAGGTAACCCAATCCCAAGAGATGTCACTAGATTTGCACTAACTGATAAGCAGATATCAGCACAGAATCTTAGAATAACTAAGATAGAATTTGGAAAACACAAGACAATCAAGAAGAAGGAAAACTAGCTTGTGCATATTTCATTCCTCTTAGAAGAGGGTTCAAAATACCCATGAAAGGAGTTACAGAAACAAAGTTTAGAGCTAAAACAAAAAGATGGACTATTTAGAGTCTACCCCACTGGGGATCTATCCCATAATCAGTCACCAAACTCAAACACTATTGCATAGGACAGCAAGAGTTTGGTAAGGAACCCTGATATAACTGTCTATATGAGGCTATGCCAGTGCCTGGCAAATACAGAAGTGAATGCTCACAGTCATCTATAAGATGGAACACAGGGACCCCAATGGAGAAGCAAGAGAAAGCACCCCAGGACCTGAAGCTGTCTGTAACCCTATAAACGGAACAACAATATGAACTAACTAGAACCCCCAGAGCTCATGTGTCTACCTGCATATGTAGTGCAAGATGGCCTAGTCGGCCATCATTGGGAAGAGAGGTCACTTGGTATTGCAAACTTTATCTGCCCCAGTACAGGGAAACACCAGGGCCAAGAAATGGGAGTGGATGGGTAGGGGAGCAGGGTGGGGGGAGGGTAGAGGAACTTTTGGGATAGCATTTTAAATGTAAATTAAGAAAATATCTAATAAAAAATAAATAAAAATGAAAGATTACTTTTTTGCTTTTTCTAGGGTGTAGTTTCCCTCCTTGTATTGGTATTTTCTGTCCATTATCCTTTGTAGGGCTGAATTTAGTGGAAAGACATAAATTTGGTTTTGTAATGGAATATCTTGTTTTCTCCGTCTTTGGTAATTAAGAATTTTGCTGGGTATAGTAGTCTGGGCAGGCATTTTTGTTCTCTTAGGGTCTATATGACATCTGCCCAGTATCTTCTAGCTTTCATAGTCTCTGCCAATAAGTTTGGTGTAGTTCTGATAGGTCTGCCTTTATATGTTACTTGACCTTTCCCCTTAGTGCTTTTAATATTCTTTATTTGTTTTATGAATTTGGTGTTTTTACTATTATGTGATGGGAGGAATTTCTTTTCTGGTCCAATCTATTTGAACTCCTGTAGTCTTCTTGTATGTTCATGGGCATCACTTTCTTTAGGTTAGGAAAATTTTCTTCTATAATTTTCTTGAACATATTTACTGGCCTGTTAAGTTGGAAATATTCACTCCCTTCTATACATATTATCCTTAGGTTTGGTCTTTTTGTTGTGTCCTGGATTTCCTATATGTTTTGGCTCAGGAGCTTTTTGCATTTTGCATTTTCTTTGACTTTTCCATCAATGTTTTCTATGGTATCTTCTGCAACTGAAACCCTCACTTCTATGTCTTGTATTCTGTTGGTGATGCTTGCATCTATGACTCCTGACCTCTTTCCTAGGTTTTATAATATCAGGGTTGTCTCCTTTGTGATTTATTGTTTCTAATTCCTCTTTTGGATGGCTTTGTTCATTTCCTTTGACTGTTTGATTATGTTTTTTTGTAGTTCTTTAAGGGATTTTTTTAATTTGTATTTTTGCTACCTCTTTAAGTGTTTCTAGCTGTTTACGTATGTTCTCCTGTATTTCTTTAAGGGAGTTATTTATTTCCTTCTTAAAGTCCTCCATCATCATCATGAGAAGTGATTTTAGATACACATCTTGCTTTTCATGTGTGATAGTGTATCCAGTACTTGCTATGTTGGGAGAATTGGGTTATGATGATGCCAAGTAACCTTGGTTTCTGTTGTTTATGTTCTTATGCTTGCCTCCTGCCAACTGCTTCTTGTTAGTTCTACCTGCCCCCACTATATCTGACTGGAGCCTGCACTTCTTGTGATCTTGGTTGTGTCAAAACTCCTTAGAGTCCAGCTCTCTCTGTGATCCTGTGATTCTGAGATCCTGTGATCCTGAGATCCTGGGTGTGTCAGAGCTACTGGGAGTAAAGCTGCCTCTGGGACCTTGAGATTTTGGTGTGACCAAGCCCCTGGGACCCTGGGATGTTGGGAGTGGAGCACCTGGGAGTGGAGTTTCCTCTGTGTGTTGTGGGACTGGCTGCTGAATTCAGGCCTAAGGTCTGCTCAGGGCACTGACCCAGACTGGAAGGAACCCCTGCTACTGATCAGGCAGGGTTCATGTGTCCCTGGATCCTGCTGGTCCCAGTTACACCTGGTGGTTTTGAGACAGATGTTGTGTTGTCCTCACCTCTGATATTATGATACTAGGTGTGTTAGAGCACCTGGGAGTGAATCTTCCTCTGGGTATTGTGGCATAAATTGCGGTTTTAAAATGATATTTTAACATATGAATTATTGTTAATATTAATATGTTGTAAATATGACATTTATTATCAAGCAATCCTGATTGTCAAAAAAACAAAGACAAAAGATATAGTTTTAGTGCCAAATGTAAACAGATTCAGAGGTATGCAGTAAATCCAGACAAAAAAAGAACAGAACAGCAGAACAGGCATTCACTACTTCAAATATATATATAAAATGTATAATATAATAATAATAATAATAATAATAATAATAATAATATACAATATATAATATATAATATGTATGTGTGTGTGTGTGTGTGTGTGTGTGTGTGTGTGTTTGAGTGTTGGGACAAGGAGACCAATGCCAACATAAAGGAAAAAATAAAAATAGAAATTAATAACTAAGTCAATTTTTCATCAGCTCCTTTTAAACATTAATGACCTAGAAGACATGTGAACTTACTTGTGTTCTTAATGGCATAGATAGCAGTTCGTTAAGGCAAAGTTATACACAGATGTTTCTTTACATAAGGCAGGTTGACTTAGATGTATGCTTAAAAGCATAATGGTGTGAAATAATACACGTTTAGTAAAAATGACGGTTCTCCTTTTTAACTTGAATCTATTTCCAAACTAGTGGCATGTCCTTAAATACTCTTTAGTGACCTAGGCAGTAGCAAAGGTGAACACTTCTGATCAACCAGAGGATCAACAATTGAACAACTGATACCTTGAGTATTCTTTGAAGCAAAGTTAGATAGGTTAGTATGGTGTGTGGTGTGTTAAATGGTTTTAGGTTGCAATATGTTAATTAGAGATGAATCACAAAGAAATTTGAGAAGCATCAGTAGTTACTAAGAATTAATGCAAGATTGAGGTTATCTCTTAATTTCCTTAAATGTATGTTTTCAAAAATAAGTGTATGCTGAAATATTCTTATATACAGTATTCTAATATAAGACAATCCATCTGTGTAATCACATTGTTGATAAAGTTATCATTACAAATATCTATTGTACCCAGCATAGTAATAATTCATAAAAAGAAGTACAATTAATTAGAGAAGCCTATTTTGGTCAGTTACTTAAATTCTGAGTTGTAACTATTTTAATGAAACATTAGTTGTTTAATATTTTAACAAACAGCTTACAATTTAATTGGAAATCTTTCTAGATATAATTTAGCCAAAACATTCAATTTGCAGTGCATATAATAATGTGTAAATTTTTATTAAATAAGTCTTCTACATTCTTATTTTAAAGCATTGGATTAATTAATAATCTATTACTTACAGATGTAAAGACAAATTTCATCCAAAGCAAATGTTTAAATGTACACAATCAAAATCATAAAAGCTATCATGCATTGAAGCCAATGTATGCAGCCAATATACATCAAAATGCCTTTGAGAAGTATATGATTCCTATTGATAACCATTTCTATGCATTGTGTAGCTGCATGATATCATATATATATATATATATATATATATATATATATATATGCATACATACATACATAAATATTTATATTTGTATATGTACATTGTCTTAATTTTTGTCTCTATTGTTGTGATAAATGACCATTAACAAAGTCAATCTGGGGAGAGAAGGGTTTATTTATCTAATGCTTCCACATCACTGATTGTCACTGAAGGAAGTCAGGATGAGAACTCAAATAGGACCCAAACCTGGAGCTCACTAATTCAGAAGCCTTGGAGGAGTGCTTCTTATTGGGTTACTCCTCATGTCTTGCTTAGCCTGCTTTGTTATAGAACCCAGGACCACTGGCCCAGGTATGTTCCCACTTTCAACTGACTGTAGCCCTTACACATCAATCTCTAATTAAGAACATGCTCTACCTACTTGTTTATAGCTCACTCTGATAGAGACATTTTCTTAAGTGAGTTTGCCTCCTTTCAGATGTTTATAGCTGGTGTCAAGTTAACAGAGAACTAGCCAGTACATATATGTATATGTGAATAAGTACACACATACTTACCTCTTACATTATATATATATATATATATATATATACACTCACACATACATATACATGCATTGGTGTATATGTTCATATATGAATGTTTACATTTTACATATGTAGATCCCAATCTTAATTATCCTGGAAAGTAGAATTATCTCATTTTGTAGATGTGGATAGTAATAATCAAAGAGATTAAGTAAGAGTGAACAAATCACACAGTTTTAAAAATTATATTTTAATATTTAAAAATTATAATATAATTACATCATTATGTCCTGTGTATTTTCTCTAACCACTCAAATATATGCCCCTACTCTCTTTTACATTCATGGTCTCTTTTTATTTAATTGTTCACACACAGACAAATGCTCATATTTCTAAATATATTGTATTTACAAGCTGCTCAGTCCATAAAAACGTTACTTATATGCACATTTTCAGGGCTGATAATTTGGTATTAGATAAACAACTGCTATGTAAGAAAAAGTCATATTGTTTGCTGTAAAGTTCCACTTTACGCTCCATGGAGACTGACCTCACAATGTGACTAAACGGTCACAAAATAAGTTTCAGACAACTTTTGTTAAAAACAGTAACAACTGATAAGATGGAACACAGGGCCCACAATGGAGAAGCTAGAGATAGAACCCCAGGAGCTGAAGGGGTCTGCAACCCTAGAAGAGGATCAACAATATGAACTAACCAGAACTCCCAGAACTCGTGTCTCTAGCTCCATATGTAGCAGAAGATGGCCTAGTCAGCCATCATTGGGAGGCAAGGCCCCTTGGTAATGCAATCTTTATATGCCCCAATACAGGGGAACGAAGGGGCCAAGAAGTGGGAGTGGGTGGGCAGGGGAGCAGGGAGGGGGGAGGGGGGAGGGGACTTTCGGAATAGCAGTTAAAATGTAAATTAAGAAAATATCTAATAAAAAATTGGAAAAAAAAAAGATTTACTTCTGAATCTTCTGCATAGCCTGGGTTCATGTTACCCCTGGAGACTGGCTGAGTCACATGCTTGGAAAAACTCAACATTGTGATATACTTCCCGACCAGAAGTTTTAACTTCAACAATCACTTTGTCATTGTTTTTCTTCAGCTTCTGGAGTTCAGCATCTGGTTAATTCTCCTTGGGTTTTATTTTGGGTTTTCAGGAAAGAAGATGGTAGTCTTAATAAAGATACCTTTCAGATAGACCCGAACTCAAAGTTGGTCCCACGTTTTCATTGCCTAGACACCAAAAATGCTTGTATGCACTTTTTTCTGTATATAAGGACTTCTCTTCAGAATGGGACTTGAATGTTTTTCTTTTGCTGAAAACTTTATGGGCTCTTTCCTTTCCTTTCCTTTCCTTTCCATTCCTTTCCTTTCCTTTCCTTTCCTTTCCTTTCCTTTCCTTTCCTTTCCTTTCCTTTCCTTTCCTTTCCTTTCCTCTTTCCTTTCCTTTCCTTTCCTTTCCTTTCCTTTCCTTTCCTTTCCTTTCCTTTCCTTTCCTTTCCTTTCCTTTCCTTTCCTTTCCTTTCCTTTCCTTTCCTTTCCTTTCCTTTTCTCTTTTTCAGTGAAAGTCAAGTTACTGCCTAAACTTCATGGATGTATATTATTTCCATTTGCTTAATGAAATGCTTTTTATTTATTTTTATTAGATATTTTATTCATTTACATTTCAAATGCTATCCCGAGAGTCCCCTATACCTTCACCCTGCCCTGCTCCCCAACCCACCTACTTCTGCTTCTTGGCCCTGGCTTTAAACTGTACTGGGTCATAGAATCTAATGAAGTGCTTTTAAACAGCTCCTCTTGTGGGTTGTGTTTGTCCTATGTCCAGCACTGCATTCTACCTCCTGGACATCTCCATCATTTTGTTCTCAGCTTTGTTATTCATATAGGATTTTCTATTTCTTCATTCTATTGTAACCATACAGTGTCTTTTCTATTTCTAGACATTCTCAAGATGATGAATCTGAATAAATTGGGAGGAAAACTAAGTACCTTGGAGAATTAGGAAATCAGAAAGAAAGAAGGAAAGGAAGGAAGGAAGGAAGGAAGGAAGAAAGAAAGAAAGAAAGAAAGAAAGAAAGAAAGAAAGGAAGGAAGGGAGGAAGGAAGGAAAGAAGAAAGAAAGAAAGAAAGAGAGAGAGAGAAAAACCAACTAACCTAATAAAAGGTTCTAATTGGAAGTTAACTCACAGAGGTAATTTCATAGTTTCAAAGAGGAGTCTCATATATAGTGATGAATGAAAGAAAAACATCATTGTCTATAAAAGTTGATGAGCCTTTCAAATCAAAGCCATTGCTTCTAGGGACTAACACTTTCTTTTTTTTTCTAAATAAAAATAATCTCTTCATTTTTTTCTCTTTTTTTCCAATTTTTATTAGATATTTTCTTCATTTTCATTTCAAATGCTATCCCAAAAGTCCCCATACCCTCCATATCCCACGCCCTGCTCCCCTACACACCCACTCCCACATCTTGGCCATGGCATTCCCCTGTACTGGGGCATATAAAGTTCGCATGACCAAGGGGCCTCTCTTCCCAATGATGGCCAACTAGGCCATCTTCTGCTACATATGCAACTAGAGACACGAGCTCTGGGGGTACTGGTTAGTTCATATTGTTCTTCCAGATACAGGGTTGGAGAACCCTTCAGCAACTTGTGTACTTTCTCAAGCTCCTCCATTGGGAACACTGTGTTCCATCTAATAGCTGACTGTGAGCATCCACTTCTGTGTTTGCAAGGCACTGGCATAGCCTCACACGAGACAGCTATATCAGGGCCCTTTCAGCAATATCTTGTTGGGGTATGCAATAGTATCTGTGTTTGGTGGCTGATTATGGGATGGATCCCCAGCTGCAGCAGTCACTGGTTGGGCATTCCTTTTGTCTCAGCTCCACACTTGATCTCTGTAATTCCTTCAATGTGTGCTTTGGTCCTAATTCTAAGAAGGGGCGAAGTGTTCACACTTTGGTCTTCATTCTTCTTGAGTTTCATTTGTTTAGCAAATTATATCTTGGGTAATCTAGGTTTCTGGGCTAATATCCACATATCAGTGAGTACATTTTATATGAGTTATTTTGTGATTGGGTTACCTTACTCAGGATGATACCATCCAGATCCATCCATTTGCCTCAGGGTTTCATAAATTCATTGTTTTTTAATAGCTGTGTAGTACTCCATTGTGTAAATGTACCACATTTTCTGTATCCATTCCTCTGTTGAGGGACATGTGGGTTCTTTCCAGCTTCTGGCTATTATAAATAAGGCTGCTATGAACATAGTAGAGCATGTGTCCTTATTACCAGATGGAACATCTTCTGGATATATGCCCAGGAGATGTATTGCAGGATCCTCTTGTAGTACTATGTCCCATTTTCTGAGGAACCACCAGACTGATTTCCAGAGTGGTTGTACAAGCTTGGAATCCCACCAACAATGGAGTAGTCTTTCTCTTTCTCCTCATCCATGCTAGCATCTGCTGTCACCTGAATTTTTTTATCTTAGCCATTCTGACTGGTGTGAGGTGGAATCTCAGGGTTGTTTTGATTTGCATTTCCCTGATGATTAAGGATGTTGAACATTTTTTCAGGTGTTTCTCAGCCATTTGGTATACCTCAGTTTAGAATTCTTTGCTTAGTTCTGTGCCCCATTTTTTAATGGGGTTATTTGATTTTCTAGTGTCCACCTTCTTGAGTTCTTTATATATATTGGATATCAGTCCCCTATCTGATTTAGGATTGGTAAAGATCCTTTCCCAATCTGTTGGTGGCCGTTTTGTCTATTGACAGTGTCTTTTGCCTTACAGAAGCTTTGCAACTTTATGAGGTCCCATTTGTCAATTCTTGATAGTACAGCACAAGCCATTGCTGTTCTATTCAGGATTTTTTCCCCAGTGCCCTATCTTCCAGGCTTTTCCCCACTTTCTCCTCTATAAGTTTCAGTGTCTCTGGTTTTATACTGAGTTCCTTAAAACACTTAGACTTGACCCTAGTACAAGGAGATAAGAATGGATCAATTCCCATTCTTCCACATTATAACTGCTAGTTGTGCCAGCACCATTTGTTGAAAATGCTGTCTTTTTTTCCACTGGATGGTTTTAGCTCCCTTGTCAAAGATCAGGTGACCATAGGTGTGTGGATTCATTTCTGGGTCTTCAATCCTATTCCATTGATCTACCTGTTGGTCACTGTACCAGTACCATGCAGTTTTTATTACCATTGCTCTGTAGTACAGCTTGAGGTCAGGCATGGTGATTCCATCAGAGGTTCTTTTATTGTTGATAAGAGTTCAGATCTCCTTTATGAGAATGACAAAAATCTTCATAAAATTATATTTTCATTTTAAAAAATGTATTAATTTATATGGGACACTTCCACTCTCATTTCCTGTACTGTGATTCCTATTCTACTCCCTCTCACATACTCTCCTTTTCTCCCACCTCAGCTGGTCTTTCAAAAACCCACTTTGTCAACTTCATGATGCCCAAATAACATTGGTGTAGGAAAATCTACTGGTGCATGAGTAGCTTCTTAGGGGTTCTTGAAGTATACTGACTCTCCCTTCTTCAACAACTATCAGCTGACAATGGATCCTTAGTTAAGGGTGGAATGTCATAAGTACCCCTCCCTTCCATGTTAGCATTTTGACTGTCTTGGTCCTTTGTAGGCCTTATGTGTGTCTACAGCACCAGCTGCTCTGAGGTTACGTGTACAGTGATCCAGTCAAGTTCTCTCTATTAAACCACTTGAATCTGTGTCTTCTGTATCTTCCAAGAAAATATGGAATCCATGACTACATCATTCTCTTGCCCACAGGCTCATCAGCTTCCACCTGATTCTGTACATTATAATATTCTCTAGCCTGTTGTACTTAATGGACATATGCTGATCCTCTTTTCCTGTTAATTTTGTCTTTCTTTTAATAGTTCAACACAAAAGAAATCAGGTTTGGAAAAATAATTGATCAAGTTTCATAACTTGTATGTTAAGGATAAGTGTTGGCATACATATTTTTTTTTTAGAATGATGTGGCATATCCTCCTTTAGGTGTACAGATACAGAGACAAAATAGACAGCACTGCATAGCATAGTGACTACTATTCAGTGCACCGGAATCCCTGAGTTCCATGTGGAGTAGAATTAGAGAAGATACTTCATCCCACCTGGTCACATATGGGACAGATGGATTATATTCTGGACTGTTCCTTGAGTAACTATCTGTCCCTTTGGCCCTAAACCAATGTCCAAATGGCAGAAAGTACATTTTGAAAACTTCTGTAAGTCAGTATATTTAAAATGTAATAGGAAGGCCAAGTGTGCATAGAAGGGAGTTCCTAACATTTCAGCAAAAACTAAACTATCTTTTATTCATAGTTTCCCTAACTGTTATGATATGCTTCCCTTTGATAGTCCTGGTAGAAGTAGCCTCAGCATCACTGTGACATTGGCAACCAAAGGGGAAGCAGAAGAACGTGTTCTTGTTATTTCTTTGAGGCAGGACTCACTTTTGAGATGAGAACATATGTTTTATCTGCCATGTTTTACTTTGCCAATTTTGTTGTTTCTATTATCAGTCATTTTATGCGTTTTCTCTATCATAAAAGGTTTTTTGGGAAAGCCTGTAATTTTTTCTTAAATAACAGGCTAGTTTTAATTTGAGTTCAGTCCAAATATAATTTCTCAAAATATAGATGTGTTTCTGCCAATATACTATTTATTGTGCAGTAAGAATAAAATTGAGACCAGACAAACACGATATAGTAACCACGATCCCAGGATGACAGCAGAGTGCCAAGCTTAGCTTCTTCAATTGAATATCCAAGTGTTTATTCACATGAGTCATAAAAGGGGAGCAAGGAGACAGGGTTAGTGGTAGTGGGTGGGTACAGTTACCTCTCTAATCTGGTTGGCTTTCAGCTATCCTACACTATGGAAGATTTGGTCTGTGCACATAAAAATATACAAACAAAAATATGAATTCATGCCATTCCCTCTATAGGCTTACATTTATTAGTCAAACAGTAAAAGACATTCTATTGTAATAATAAACTGTTCAAGCCAAATTTGTAACATATTCGAGGGCTCATTTTGTTCTTTGAATCATCCCCACATGACCTGTGTACAAATTACAAAACCCTAAAGAGTTAAAAGTGTTTGTTTCACAGGAAATTGGAAGAAATTTATGTGCGCAAGTGAAGCTGAAAGGTCGAATGTGTGACTCACATCTATTGACAGATGGAGGGAGCATAACATAAGCAGACAGTGACTAGAAAACAAGCCGGTTGTGGGAAAGTATTTTTAGAGACTAATTTCTACCCAGCTGTGTCATCTATGAATGGAAGAAGTTTGAGAAAGTTACCTAGGGGTGGCTGAGCTCATTGAAGTGAAAGTTAATGATATTGATTTTGCCTAAGTAGTCACTTCAAACTTTGATGTGCAAATGAAGCTGGTATTGGAACTAATTTCCTGTGGCGTTGGATCATGCTGTTATCAAGATGTCATAATTCTCTGTTGTAGGAACTCTCATGACTACCACATTTTTAACAATGTAAACACCTAGCATTCATGTTTATAAACCTCTTTGCAATTCAAATGCCATTTCCATATACCTGGAAAATTGGCAGTAATTGTCTTAGGTTGGAATGCAGACATGCTGTAGAAAGTCTCTTAGACACTGATAAAAGCCTGAAAGCTAATAAATGATTAAAATGACAAGTAAAGCCTGCTAGTTGCTAGTTTGAGATTCCATGATCAATTAATAAGCTTAACTAGAGTGAGTTCCTTCTCAGCTACATAAAAGAGATATGCACTTTTTATACTTTATTTAACAATTTTATACCTGTACTTAGGATGAAAGAGGTATCTATTTTCTCAGTGTTATTTATTAATGCTCCTTTCCTAATTGCAATACTGGTAGTTTTGTTGGAAATTAATATCTCTACTTTAATTGAGATTTGTTTTATTTAAGGATGAATGGATATATAATAAGCAAATAAGAGTAGCAAATAACAATGCCATTTTCTTAGAGATACTACAGAAAAAGCAAAGGAAGAAAATATACATTATTTTGTTCAAGGAGATGCAGCACTTTAAATCAATTTGAGAAATGATATGCATTTAGATTAATAACAAATCTAATGGAAGTTTGTATTTACCTCTTTTGACAAAAAACAACCTGCTCAGTTAGAGAAATTCATTTCTCAAGCAAGAATGACTGATAAAAACTTAAAAGGTATAAAGACAAACTACTCCAATTTCTCTGAATTCTGGTAGTTGTACTGTAGATACTGAGAAAATTCCAGGAAACCTGAATCCTGAAACTGTCTGCCACGTTAACACAATGCAAACATGAAAAGAAGGCCTCACATGGAGACACTCGAGTCAAGAATTGAGACTGGTCTCAGAGCTTCTGAGCATCCTCCTAAGGTCTTAGAAAGCTCACACTGGTCCTTTTTGTTTATGAAGTTAAGGGTTCCTTTTTTGAATACTATGTTTTGATCTCTGTTTTCTGACACTAAAAATATGTTCACAAAGCATGACCATCATGAAAAATGGCAGGATTTCTGAAAGAAGCTATTTCTACCCTCCCAGGAAATGGTTAATATGCCCAAGGAAACAGGGTCTTTTATATACTAATTGCCTCTACAATGGGTGAATTAACTTTTAGATGTTTTTCACTCTACACTCTCAACTCCATTTTTCTATTGAGTATAAAATGAGATATGTTTGGTGGAACGACATATGGATTAAATTCTTCAGTAAAATATTTCACCTTTACTAGTTGTTCTTAATTAAGTTTCTAAATACCATTGAGATCTAGGTTCCCTATCTTACAGCAAAAATAAGTCATTTCTCTACCAACCATCTGTAGTTACTTCTGAGGAGAAAAAGAAGAGAGTGCTATCTCTAACACTGTACAAACTCAGTGACTCATTGTTACTAATTTCTGCATGACTGTTAATTGATCACCATTTACAAATGATGACTACAGACTAAAGTGTTTATACTCTTCTAAATGACATGCTAGGACATTTAATTGGATCTTTGAGCTTATAAGTTTTTGAAGAGAAATGTTACTTATCAATTATCTTTCTTATATTTCCCCCATTTTTATTTTAAATTACTGTAGAAGTAAAAGGTCACCAGACAGAAGAGAGTATCATGTCCCTGCCTCTATTTCAACAACTGCAGTCCTCTATATTATTTTTTCCCCATGGGTTTATTTCAAAGATACAGAATAAAGAGAATCCAGATTTTTGGCACCCTTACCATGTTCTATTTTTTTTTAATGTGTTCTGTTGATAAAACTGAGGCCCAAAGAGAAGAGTGATTTTCCAGCATGTCCCAGCCACATTCCTAACTGGGAAAGCATGGGTTGAACCATGGGTCTGATTCTTCCAGTATTATTGTCCCCTCATTTACTGAAGTCCTGGGCCTAGAAGACTGTTCAACTTTGCATAGAGTGGTACAGTATAGTAATTAAATTATAATGTTAATCCCCCTGGCACCTCGATATCCATATTATGATCTTCAGGGATTTTCCCTTCATAATTACCTCCCTTCACCTAAACATATGCCACCAGATAGTGGAAAGACCAAGGTACTATGTAGAACCCTTAATGTAGGAAACATTTTCAGGACCCAAATTCTGATTATCCACTCTTTTGTCACCAGTAACTTCTTTAAAAATATATTTAATCTTTACATCAATACATTTAAATTCCTCACTTGTAATGTGATTATTGAAATCATTGTCCAAATATGGGCCATCTTGAGACAAAAAGAATGACTCTAACACTTACTCTAGGAACATTAGTATAAACTGTAGATCTAGGGCAACTGAAACTTATGACCACACTGTGCATTGAAGTGTTCTTCATGTGTGCTTTTCTTTCTCTCTCAAATACACATTAGTACAAAAGATTCTATTTAGCATTTTGGATACAAACTCTAAAATCAATTCATTCTGAAATCAGTTGAAGGTCAGGCAGGACTACTTTTCTATTAAATAAAAATTTATCAGCAGTATGAATACCTGATTATTTCCTTATAATTATAAAGATAAAGATATTACAACAAGAGAATTGAAACAAGGGCAAAAAATGCGCTAAACAGTTAATGATAGCTGATGTAGTAAAGGAAGTAATGCCCAGAGATATTTTGATACATGAATGTTTATACTAATGCTTTACACTAAACAAAATGGATGAATGCTTGCTCTAAAGAGTTTTAGACTATATGACTATTTTTGTGATAATACTTCACTTTATTTAAACTATTCCTTTATTTGCAAAAATTAAATAAAGGAAATGATGGTTATATCATTTTGATGTCTATAGAAATATAAGTGGCCTAGCTCTTGGAGACTCAATGACTGCCAAGATATAAAATGCATGGGGTAGAAACACTTATCTGTTAGTATAAACCATTTTTAACTGAAAGGGGAATCTTCCCAGAACTTGTTGGATTTTCAGATTTGAATTTTATAGTTATCTTTGGAAGCATTTTCTAAGATTCTTGAAATAATACAGTGTCAGGTACAAAGAGGCACAGATATAATATGAGAGGAAAAGCCAATCTATTTTGCTCTGCCTTCTAAGAAGAACTGAAGCATCCACACTTTGGTCTTTCTTCTTCTTGAGATTCATGTGGTCTGCGAACTGTATTTAGGATATTCTGAGCTTTTGGGCTAATATACAGTTATCAGTGAGTTCATGCCATGTGTGTTCTTTTGTGATTGGGTTTCCTCACTCAGGATGATATTTTCTAGTTCTACCATTTGCCTAAGAATGTCACGAATTCATTGTTTTCAATAGCTGAGTATATTTCATTGTGTAAATGTACCACATTTTCTGTATCCATGCCTCTGTTGAAGGACATCTGGGTTCTCTCCAGCTCTGGCTATTAAATAAGGCTTCTATGAACATAGTGGAGCATGTGCCCTTGTTATATGTTGCAGCATCTTTTGGGTATCTGAGTTCTCAAGTAATCCTATGTCCAATTATCTGAGGAACTGCCAGACTGATTTCCAAAGTGGTTGTACCAGCTTGCAATCCCACCAACAATGGAGGAATGTTTCTCTTTCTCCACATGCTTGCCAGAATCTGCTGTCACTTGAATTTCTGGTCTTAGCCACTCTGACTGTTGTAAGGTGGAATCTCAGGGTTGTTTGGAAATAGAGAGACAAAATGTGGAGTAGAGACTGAAGGAAAGTCCATCCAGATACTGTCCCACCTGAGGATCCATCCCATACACAGTCAGCAAACTCAGACACTATGTGGATGCCAAGAAGTACTGTGGACAGGAGCCTGATATAGCTGTCTCCTGAAATGCTCTGCCAGAGCCTGACAAATACAGAGGTAGATACTCACAGAAAATACACCCAGAAAGAGAAAATGGTTAATGGAATCCAAGAAAGTATCCCTACTTGCAAGTTGAAGAATAAGAATTTTTAATTTAACAGAGACTGCATCTGATTCTCTGAGAGCTTAGACTGGTTCTTATCCACAGATATATATGTGGTAAAACACAATAAATCTCTATCTAATTAACTAGATAACTTCTGTTTGGGCTAACTCATAAATCACTCTTCTCTCTCCAACCACTGCCTCACTGTTATAAGGAAGTATACTAAGACAGGAAGAAAAGAAAGTGTGCTTGTAATTAAAATGTTCAAACATCTTTAAATATAAGTGATTCTAGAAAAAACAGATAGTTTTTTTCTTTTAAGAAGTGAGCAGTACTCTTTAACTATCTCTCTATCTCTCCATCTCTCCATCTCTCTCTCTCTCTCTCTATCTATCTATCTATCTATCTATCTATCTATCTATCTATCTATACCAATTGTCTCTTTTATTTTGACTATATTTATTTGACTCTTATGCAACTTTGCGGTATCTATACATACTAACTCATAACCATAACCATCAGTTTACTATCTATATGTTCCTCAAGGAAAATAGTGATAGATTAATCCTGTGATCAGCATTTTTAAAAAGTATTTTAGAACTGTCTTGACTATAAATATGATTTTACATGTAGCTATTTATTAATATGCACTATCATACTATAGACATCAAAACATTCATTTTTTCCAATATCTTAATAATTTTGATGTTTCCAGACCTCAATAACAACTATAAGAACATTAGATTTTTTTCTTTGTGTTGAAAGGTACTTTGAGTATTACAGGAAATATGAAAACAAGGATGTTGTGCTACTGAAATATATTTGAAACCCCTTCAATAGGTTTCAAACAATGTATTTATTGTATAGTTTTATCATAAAATTCTTTTTACAGCGAACATTTGGTATCATTTGAATAATACACCTCCTTTTGCTTTGCTGTGCTGTTCTGTAAGATTTTAAGAAACCCACTGTGTGTATGTTATAACCATTAACACTTATTGAAAAAAAACTGAGGAAAATCAACTTAATTGGAGGGAAAAGCAAGATATGGTGTTGGATGTCAGGAATCACAGGGCGTGTAACATTGAGGTAAGAGGAGAAGGAATTCAAGGTCATCTTTAGCTACACAAGGAATTTGAAGCCAATTTTGGACACAAAAAACACTCTCTGCCTATCTGTGTCTGTGTCTCTGTCTGTGTCTCTGTCTCTGTGTCTCTGTCTCTGTCTCTGTCTCTCTCTCTCTCTCTCTCTCTCTCTCATATGTTTCAAAAAGGGAAAGGCTGGTTCTAGCTCACATGTTTTGAGGTTTTAGTCCATGGTGGTACGGATTCCAATGCTTTAGATCTGATAAGAAATGTTTAGGCCCTGTCTCCTAAACTTTTTGTCACCTACCAATAAGTCCATGAAATTATAAAATCATCAAAAGACTAATGCATTCATTAATTTAGTGCATTCACAATTCAATCACTGTCTTATAGTGTCACTACTTGCTGATCTTACCATTAAACATGTGAGTCATTTGGCCATGGGGGTGGAGCATTTCACATTTGAATCACAATAGTCAATATTTATTGGCAAATGATGTTTGAAGGACAATACATCTGAAACCAGGAACTCTGGTAGTTTTAGTTAATAATCTGGGTGCTTCTTCAGTAAGGGCACCTACTTCAGTAGGAACATCCATTACACCAGCAGGCTTAGCTTCTGATCTCCTCAGCCAGAGGCAGAGAGCAAAGGGAGAGGGACAGGGAAGCTTAAGTGCTGGTGAGGTAACTCTGTAGTGATCACTTAGGTCTTTTAAAATGACTAGCCTGGTGTTTATCTGCTTTGCCTCACTGATCATATTTTAAACTAAATTTTAAGCATTGTTTGTGACCTTTACAATGACCTAGTGTGTCTTGAGTTCTACAGCTTTTGTTTTTTTCAATGCAGTATGCCATCTCAATCACCTTGCAGAATAGAGGTAGTAAATAATAAACTTTAAAGCTGTGCATGTGTAACTTTATACATGACACAGGAAGTTAATGACAGCTGTGCTGTGTCTAAGGACTAAGAAGATAGATGAAGGCGACAAATAATATAACACATTTTAAAGGAGGATAGAAGCTGCTTCCCAGAGAGATCTTTAAATCATCTACTAGTGAATGATAAGCTAAAATTGGGGTGGCAAGAGAGTGGTGGTACACCCCAGCACTTCTGAAAAGTGAATAGTTTCAGTGAGCCAGGTCATCAGCAACATTCTATGAAGACATACAGGTCTAGTTTAGTGTAGAGCAAGTATTATTATCCTTTGTTTCACTAGGGGATAATTGACAGATAAATGCTGCTTATATTTAGAATATATAATCTGATTTTTTTAAAACTTAGTTTATAATGTTAAGTGATCAGCAAGTTCTTTATCATCTCTGATGACCTTATTTGTCTCCTCTTCCTATACTGTGTATCATTAGAACACTGGAGATCACACTAAAGCAAATTTCAAGTGTATGCTATGCTATAGTCCTTATGATCATTAGACCCATCATGTACAAATCTGAGCCCCAGAACTTACTTATCACCCAGCTGAGAGTTTATATTCTTTGACCATTGCCTCCCTCTCTTCCCTACCTCCCTGAGTCCTGGTGACCACTCTTTGGCTTATATAAGCTCAGCTTTCTGTGATTTCACGCAATATAGATGCTGCAGTATTTGTCTTCCTAGGCTCATTTTATCTCTAGACATTATGCATTCTAGGTTCAATCATGTTGAAGTCACAGAAAGCAGCACTTTGGGACAGATGGCAGGAACTACCAGTTGACAACAGCGTCATGTAGTCATAGAAGCAATTTTTAAAATGACAACCTCCGTAGCTTAAGGCTTCAGTCATACCCATTTTTAAAATCCTTGTCTGGTGTTAGTTTCCAAATTTCTTAAAGTGCATTTTTTTTTTAAATTTTCACTCTGGCATTAAGTCTGTTAGAAGGGGGTAAAGAAGCTAGGATATCTCTTGCATCTTACAATTGAACCAGCTACAAATAGTTATATACAGATCTATATTTGTACTGGAAGTATGCTAAAGAGGTAATTTTAGGATGAATATTTCTAACCTTGGCTAATCAAAATAGAGGTTACTATTAATCAGATTCTGCATAAATTTCTTCATTGCCTTCTACTGTGAAAGCACACCATAGATTATCACCTTGACTCTAACAAGCTATATGCGTATATTTCTCTGTGGTTTATTTGGGTGTCAGGTAAGACATTCTACTTATCGCAATTCAACAATTTCAAGATGACTTGCTTGCTTCTATCATCTTATTGGTCCATAGAAGCAGTTCCACGGCAGTAAAGAAACCAGAATGCAGGTATCATATCAAATCTGCTAAAACATGATGCTTCTGTTGATTAATACATGAATCATGCAGCATATGTCAAACAGTTTCAGCGTGCTTTCCAAACTGTGGCCCAGAAAAACAGTTGGAAGCAAGAACCTTGTTTTCTGTTTTTGTATATTCATCACAGCACCTTATCCCAAAGAATTAACTCAAAATTATTTTAGACAATATCACTTTGTACATTTGTAAAATGTGAAACCCTTGGTATCCATTTTATAATAAGTAATGATGACATCCTTTACTTGCAACTCTTACTTATTCCATTTGTTTAATCTGCCAAATTAAAGGTCCCAAATGGTTGTAAAATAGTAGATCTATAAAAGATACTTTGCTTGGGTTAATTGAACAGCAAAGTCCGCATCACTAATTCTAGCTAGTATGTCAGTATAATGATATCAAGGTGTATTCACGTTTATATGTCAGACTAATGACCACCATACTAGAAAGAGTGGGGGTTGAGTCCAGTGATAAATTTAGAGAGCTGGCTAGCTTTTGTCACCTTTAGCCATGTTCTAACATTAAGTAGAGTCCTTCCTTTCATTCCTTTTACCTGTCTAAATATTGCTTCAGAATTATGTCTCTGTCATAAAATATATCTCAAACAAGATGTAACATATATGTATATATGTACTTATATATACAAAATATACAAAATTATATAGAATTTTTTGATTTTTTATTAGATATTTTCTTAATTTACATTTCAAATGCTATCCTGATAGTTCCCTCTACCTCCCCCTGCCCTGCTCCCCTATCCACCCACTCCCACTTCTTGGCCCTGGCGTTCCCCTGTACTGGGGCATATAAAGTTTGCAAGACCAAGAGGCCTCTCTTCCCAATGATGGCCAACTAGGCCATCTTCTGCTACATATGCAGCTAGAGACACGAACTCTGGGGGTTCTGGTTAGTTCATATTGTTGTTATTCTTATGGGGTTGCAGACCCCTTCAGCTCCTTGGGTACTTTCTCTAGCTTCTCCATTAGGGGTCCTGTGTTCCATCCTATAGATGTCTGTGAGCATCTACTTCTGTATAAATTACAATTAAAATTTTTTCTTCAATGGCTTTATAGTATCAACAACATATACTTACTCACAGAATTAATATAAGCTTTATTTTTAAATTCAGATATTTCTGAAGGCTATATTTAAATAATTTTTCTTACCAAAATGACTACTAGCCCCTTTAGGATACTGAGTATGTATTAGCCAGTGACTAGTTTTAGAATCGTTGACTAGATGTGCTTAGCACTAATCATGGTGTTCATGAATAGAAGAAACTCTTTAAGGAGCCAAAGACTCAGCGGAGGAGGCTCAGAAACTGTATTCTGTGTATGCAGATGGATTTCCATCCAACAGTGGTTATTTAGAGAGTGGAGATCCTGAACTGTTGTTTGCATGCAGATGGAGAAGTCCTCGGAAGGTGCTAAGTACCCTGTGGAGTAGTCTCTCCCCAACCTAGACACCAACTGGAACACTCCAGAGAAAGCAAAGGAGGACTGAGGTTCATTTGGTTCTTTGGAGGAGAGAAATCTGTAAAGAAAAACGTGTCTTTCAACATTCTGAATATTCAGGCCTATTTGTCAACAGGGTCACCGTTGCTAAAAGTCACGACTAGGGGTTCCTCTTACCTATTTTAACTGGGGAGTTAGACCAGGAGGCAAAGGAGGTGAATTAGGTCTGATGGTGAGATGACTCAGCCCCAGCCTGGGCCTTGACTTTCACAGCCACACTTCAGTGACTCATTTCTCTGGCACTGTCTTTGTTAACTCCTGGGATCAGAAGTGTCCTGTTTACATAGCCCTACAGATGGCTGACTGGCTCTGTTTTGTTTGTTTGTTTGTTTGTTTGTTTGTTTTTAAAGGAGCTGCCTGTTTCCATCCTGTACCAATTGGTGGCTTTACTGTCAAGTAAAAAGACCCTCGTATGTTACCTTGTGACTTAGCCCTCATCTTTGCTCTTTCCACTCAGCTGACCTCTCTTACCCTCCTCACCTAATATTTTAAGGCATAAGTGTGTGACTTTTTTTCAAAAGAAAGCTTTGGAGGCCTGGGTTGTTTACTTGAGCCCCTCCAGCCCATTCTCACAATGATGTAATATTTTTCAACATCAGGATTGGGTTTTAGCATGCATTCTTGTTCTTACAGCCTTAAGTGATATTATTATTATTATTATTATTATTATTATTATTATCATCATCATCATCATCATTTTAAAGTATATTAGTGCTTCAGTTTAGATGTCAATCAAACTCTGGACATCATGTCAAGGACTATTCCCTCTGGGAATAACTGTCAGCCCCCTAACACCTGGATCTCTAAGGATAGCACCATGAAGCAGTCTAGGAAGAGAAATAATTAGTATCCCTCCCCATCCCACCCTTTAAAACCTGCTTTCCCTGCAGCTTTCTGAATTTTCAGCCCCCACACCTCCACATAGAGCCCAAAGGAATGAGAAGACAAGCAGGAAAGTGGTCTATGGCTCACCTCCCTTTAGCAAACTGCCTCTGATCATACCCACTGCAGCTCATCCAACACAGGCCTTTTGGGATTCTCTCTCTGTTGCAATGTCATTATTTGGCTCCCCTGTTGCAGTGTTTCCAAGGTAAAGAATAGCTTTCTCCCTGATGCTTTGGACAAGCTGTCCTGATTCAGCAGGGGAAATCTGAAAATCGTGATGTTTGAATGCTTCCTTATCCATTATTTAAATCCATAGACTCTGAGCGTTTAGGGAGGAGCTGCCTCCTGCACTAAAGGGGAAATCGCTCATTCAAGTGACTGATGTGAAAATCGATTGCTTCACTCTTTTTTTTTTTTTTTTTTTTTTTTAAAGATATCATTTATCTCTGGTTTTCTTTCTATGTGGATGGTCACCAACTTCAAGGGGTTAAAGATAGAATGAACATATGCAGTGCAGTGTATTTTTGGCCAAGGGATATCCTGATGCTTACTCTAAAACTCATCCCCATCCCCCAAGCAGTTCCTGCCATAATAGGGCTTTAATTGAAATGCAGACTGTTGTGCTCTATCTGTGTAAGAGAGCACAAGTGTTAATGACAGCCTGTTTTCAGCATTCGAATCTGAGGAATAAAGCTGCCAATGTGTGATCACAACGCAATTCTAAACAACCCCATGCTATGCAAAAAGGAAAAATGGAGTAGTTAGGAGAATCAGGATCCTGCTTCCTTGGTCTTCCTGGTAAATACCTCCTGTAAAGGAGAGAGATTGTCAATTACTCTGCCACTGTCAGAGTGTGTAGTTGAAGGGTACCTCAAAATGCATAAATGCATGAAACTTCAGCTAGGCATCTCTGCACACAGCTTTAAGAAACAGTTTCACCAAGGGGCCTCTCTTCCCAATCATGGCCGACTAGGCCATCTTCTGCTACATATGCAGCTAGAGACCTGAGCTCTGGGGATACTGATTAGTTCATATTTTTGTTCCACCTATAGGGTTGCAGACCCCTTCAGCTCCTTGGGTACTTTCTCTGGGTATAGGGTACTTTCGGGATAGCATTTGAAATGTAAATAAAGAAAATATCTAATTAAAAAAAGATAAATAAAAAAAGAAAAGAAACATTTCTACCCTTGCTGCTATGCTTTTACAGGGTTAAACGAGAAAAAGGTAAAGAAAGTTCAATTGCTGTCTTAGTCAAAAAATGCTACCTGTAAGAGAATGTAACATCAATGTGGTGTTCCTTAGTATGAGTCTGAAGAGGCCTGACTCTCTTCCTGTCCCCAGCCCTGCTTCACACTGGACGGGTATCTTTTATCTGCCTTAAGAACAAGTACAGCAATGCTTCCTGTTCAAAAGCCCAGCACTTGGTCTTGAACCCATTTTTTTGGACACCAACCCATCTCTCTCTTTGGACACTCATTATACTAGAAAAGATTTGGGTGTTCTAGGTAAATGATGAGGAGCCAAAGGGACTGTTTAGGCATCTGGTGATTCTCGCCATGTATTTATTTGGGTGACTAGTTCTTGCTGGAGAGGTATTGTCTATTCAGATACTACTACTATTCTACTACTACTACTACTACTACTACTACTACTACTACTACTACTACTACTACTTCCTTTTTATTCTTTATTGCTATCCTCTCACAGTGGAAATCATTAAATGTCTTGCTTTCATTTCATTGACAAGCTTTCCTGTGAGTTGATTGGGTAAAGTAGATGCTTTCCCTAGCGTTGGGAAACTCCCATTAGGAAGAAAAAAACGTTTGTATGCAATATTTAATTGCTGGTTACAGAGTCTTCAGTAGTTTGCCCTTCATTTGGCACAGCAGGCTTTGTCAAAAAGGGCTAACCACAGAAAATAAAGACTGTGGTAAAAGAGGCATTATTGCACCAGAAGAGGGTGCCTTTTATAGTCACAGAGAATCCAAACAGAGAACTGCCAGGAGGAAGAAAATGTGTTCATGTGAGGATGTGTAGTGAGGGTGAGCAGGTGCAACAGATGCTCACAGTCGGTTTTCTAATTTTTTGTGCACTGTGATTATGTGTGTGCTGTTTCCAATATCAGCTAAAAAGCCCCACATGTCAGCTGATTAATGTCTGGGAATGGGTTATTAGTTCTATTACTCCTTTCTTATATGACTGTAATGCCAATTCTTATCTAAGGAGGTATTTTATGTTCAACAAAATATTGAGCCAATGTACAAATGCATCTACACACTTATAGGTTAGATTTTATAACTATGTGACCGATTAAGAAATAGGCATACCTACTGTCACATAGGTAAGGCTCTTGCATATTTTTTGTTGCTGTTTTAATTCTAGAAAATTTTCAGAATCTCTTCTTCCTTTTACTTCATTCTTAGACTTTACTGAGCAGTTACCTGTTTCACATAAACCATGTTTTCTATGTCTACACTCTTTTTACTTACAGGAAAGAATGCCACAATAGGTTGGGAAACATGTTAACCGTCATCTTTCAAAATAGTTAAATAGTCAGACTGGTAATGATGCAGAAAAAGGGTGAGCCTAGACATTGCTAATGGGAATGAAAATTGCTCTCACAATTCTGAGGGAAATCTCACAATAGATTATCTCTACACTGAATATGTATACTTCTTGACTCAGCAATTCCTCCTCTGGGACTCAAACCTACAGGAAGAAGGGGGCTGCAGCATGCAAAGATATAGCTATACATTTCCTATCCTTTTTTTCTTTCTGTGATCAGAAAACAATAAAAATAAATTTAATGCCATACCATGGAAAAATTAAATGGTAGCAGTTCCTTATGTCATTCAGCTTTAAAAATAACCCCATGAACTATAAGAAATGTTACTGAAAAATAAAATTTAAGATTAGTGTACAAAATATCACCATTTGACTTAGTTTCATGAAAAGGAAGTACATGCTTGAAAAGATTAAAAATTACAGATATATAATTGAAAGAAAAATGGGTGACTTTTTAAAAATATATAAATGAATGAAATGAAAACATTTTTTTCTTTTTCCATCTATACTTCTGAGTTTCATAAAAATGACTCAATTATAATTTTTATAAGAAAACGGAATTGTTCAAATGAGACAAAAATGGTTAAATAGTAAAAATCTTATGGGTTTGGGTTTTTAAGACATACATTGTTAGTATAATACAATTGTCTGTTTTTGTCATAAGTGTACATGCAATTATTCCAATTGCAATAATTATGCACTATGCCATCTAGCTTCAGAGTACATTAACATCCCTTTTAATGGAATGTTAAGACAATAAAAGAGAAAATAGAGATACAGTATTACTTATTAGCACTTGACCTAAGTTAATTACAACTTGCATATTATCCACAAGTATTGAATATAATTTCAGATACTATTTAATTAGAAATCTGTTTCGAAGTCTGTCATCTCCTATGCAAGCAATTATGCAGGGTTTCACTTTCCTAAATGGGTTTTCTTTTTACTTACCCAACTGTAAGTGTATTTTTTAGAGATTATTTCTGCCTTGCATTTCAATGGCATAATGGTTAAATCCTAACTAGTGAGAAAATTATATGCAAAATACTATTGGAGCATACTGAGTTAGGAAACAATATCACATTTTACTGCTTGGATTTTGGTTTAGTCCAGAGATATGGTAAAGAATGTATAAAAACAAAGATCTTCACTTAGTTTGTGTCATTACTTTTAAGACTTCATCCAAGCTCATCAGGATCACAGTTTGCTAATAGCTGTTTCATGATGCTTCAAAGGTTAGATCTTATCATGAAAGTAAACCTTTTCCATTCTGACAATATTACCTGGGACTTAAGTCCTAAGAATGCCATTCTGACTTTGGCATGGAATCTTTTATTGAATAAACTATGGAAATCTATCAACCTCTGCTCATTTAGGATCCTATAATAGAATATTATAATCTTCATGATTTATGCAGAAATATATTTCTCCCATATCATCTGCATTCTGAGAATTTCAAGTCCAAAGCTTTGGGAGGCTCTGTGACTTTTAGCACTCTGTTTCCTTGATCCTAGAAGGTGCCTCCTGTGTTTTGTTTGCCATTGAAAAGAAGCATGCTACTTCCTAGGGGGAGCTATTGTTTTTTTAATTACCTGATGTATTAACCTATTTGTACTACTAGATTACACTTCCAGTCTCTAAATGTGTATGTGTGTATGTGTGTGTGTGTGTGTGTGTGTGTGTATAAGAATATGAATCATAATAACCCTACCACATGAATTTATCTCTCAAGAGCCTACTCTTTAAAATAATCCCCTTGAGTTGAGATTATAATATATTAAATTATGACAAATACAAATTATCAGATCATTGTAGCTATTATATACATGTAGTTTATGATGGTAATTTAATCCAGTATGGATTGAGGTTAACATTTAGAGTTAATAGATATCAAAGTAATGCATTTGGTCATTCTGCTTGTTGTAAGATGACAATGAAAAAATTTAGGTATGATTGTTACTTTCATGGCTTAGATAAACATCGTGTGATGATTAGAAAATTACCCCAACTGTCTAGCCTGCAATTGTATTCATCGTTTTAAAATGGTGCAGGAGTATACATCCATTTTCTGTTGTTCTTTTTACTAAAACTAAGAACAATATATATTTCAATATCTACTGTGTTTATTAATATAAAAAGTAAAAAAGCTAGAGAAGGCAACTCTAAAATGTTTCTATAATCTACATAGGCTGTCAGAGATTCTCTGACAGCAACTGGCTTGCCACCAATCATTCTGCATTCACCAAACGTGATAGTTACTCCCAGCTTTTACAGTTTCTTTTAGTTTTTCAACCTAGGATTTCTTAAGATGCTTTCCATATAGCATAAGTTTCACAGAATGCTTTCTAACAAAAGTATCCTTGTTAAAATAAGTGTGAGAAACTCAGTATACACAGGGACATATGGTGACACGTATGGTAATATGGTACATTTGGGGAAAATTCTTATGCTACAGATATTGGCTTATCTCTGTATTTTTGAGATTTATTTAATTTCAGTGTGCGTGTGTTATGTATATGTGTATATATAAATGTGAATGTGTATATTTAAATGGGTTAATCTGCCAGGTTCTCTAGTGAGGTACATTTATATATACACATATATATTACTAATGTTAGATATACAAATGTTAGGTAGATAGATAGATAGATAGATAGATAGATAGATAGATAGATATGGAGATTTTTTTTTATAAGAGCTGGTTCACTCAGTTCAAATTGGCAAGACCAAAGTCAGTAAGGCAAACTACCAGCCAGGAAATTCATATAGGTTTTCTACATTACAGACTTGTGCCAGGACTCTATTGTTTTTTTTTTGAGAAAACCAAACCAAACAAACAAACAAAATCAAAAAGCCAAACAAGCAAACAAAACTTTTACTTACTCCAACTCAATGAATAAGAGAAATAGGAATTTTGATACTACCATAAAAAAATGAAGAAGCTACTATTAAAATTCTACTATTCTACTATTAAAAACAGCTCTTTGTGGTTTTGTTTTTGTTTTAACTTCTGCCTATAAATATCATGGGCATGAGTTTCCAGACATTGAAAATAGATAAATTTTCAACTCAAACCAAATCCTGAGGCTGAGAATGTCTGTTCATCTTTGGGAAGATGAATGGTGAAGATTGGCATGAGTTAAAAAACCAGCCTGGGCTGCAATGGAAGTAATGACCAACCTGGGCGAAAGAGTGAATCTCAGCTGGACAGTGGTGGCGCACACTTTTAATCCCAAACTTAGGAGGCAGAGACAGGCAGATTTCTGAGTTTGAGGCCAGCCTGGTCTACAGAGTGAGTTCTAGGACAACCAGGGCTACACAGAGAAACCCTGTCCCAGAAAACCAAAACAAACAAACAAACAAACAAACAAAAAAGTGGATTTCTTTCCAACAAGAGTAACAGTAACAAAGTCTCCAAACCTGAAGGAAGTTCTATAGAGTACTAACACATTCTTAAACATCAGTGACTCATACACAAATATAAGTTCAAAAATGGCAATTATAAATATATTTAATATTGTTGAAAAGTTCATATATTTATGTATAAAAATGAAACAAAATGATATTAGTTAAACAAGTAATATATAATGTGAAATTAGTTGGTAGCATTCCTGGAGCTGGTAGAAACGGCCACATGAACAGATTAGTGTCATAAAGAATAAAACCATAAGCACTGTTGGGGATTGCTTTTTCTCCTTTAATGAGGAGACAGACTGGACCTTTCAGAATGATGAATGCTATGACATCAAATAGGGATGAGGAATCTACTTGAGTACCAATTTAACATATGCACGATATGTGGCTCATGCATGTGGTTTCTTCAGCAACTGGGTGTTACCTTCAACATCTGGAAGGTAACCAGCACATTGGCAGCAACCTATAAACTTTAAGGGTCTATGGACTGTCACTGGGGTAACAACTCTAAAAGTTGCAACTCTATCACTGGGGTTTTTATTTGTAGCCTGTGGTGATAGTATTATATAGTAACTACATACTTGGCTGTAGCAGGGCAGGTTTCACATGAACATTTTAACATTTTCTTTGTTTCTGTGTGGACTAAATAAGAATGGTGACAATTTCCTCATGGAAATTTGTTAGTGTCATTAACAGTATGATTTCCATGAATTGCTCTAATTTGAGAGTCTGTGAGAACTTATAGAGATAAAAATCTAGTCCAGAGTTACTCACTAATATTCAACTACTCGAGTTGGGTCTGGAGATACTTCTGATTGTTAAGAATGGCTGATATAACTGACCATTTGGTATTGGATAATCTTTTTTTTTAAATCTTCTTTATTTTTTTATTAGATGTTTTCTTAATTTACATTTCAAATGTTATCCCAAAAGTCCCCCCACCCCACCCTGTTCCCCTGCCTACCCACTCCTACTTCTTGGCCCTGGCGTTCCCCTGTATTGGGGTATATAAAGATTACAATACCAAGGGGCCTCTCCTCCAATGATGTCCGACTAGGCCATCTTCTGCTATATGTAGAGCTAGAGACACCTGTTCTGGGGGTTTTGGTTAGTTCATATTTTTGTTCCTCTTCTAGGGTTGCAGACCCCTTCAGCTCATGGGGTTCTATCTCTAGTTTCTCCATTGTGGGCCCTGTGTTCCATCTTATAGATGATTATGAGCCTCTACTTCTGTACGAGACAGCTATATCAGGGTCCCATAAGTAAGCACTAGCTGTCCTATGCCATAGTGTCTGAGTTTAATGACTGAATAAGGGATGGATCTCCCCTGGTGGGGTAGTCTCTGTATGGTCCATCCTTTCATCTTAGCTCTAAATTTTGTCTCAGTAACTCCTTTCATGGGGATTTGTTTCCTATTCACAGGAGGAATGAAGTATCCACGCGCTGGTCTTCCTTCTTGATTTTCTTGTGTTTTGCAAATTGTATCTTGGGTATTCTAAGTTTCTGGGCTAATATCCATTTATCAGTGAGCGCATATCCAATGACTTCTTTTGTGATTGGGTTACCTCACTAAGGATTAAATCCTCCAGATACATCCATTTGCCCAAGAATTTCATAAATTTATTTTTTTTAAATAGCAGAATAGTACTCCATTGTGTAAATGTACCACATTTTCTGTATCCATTCCTCTGTTGACGGACATCTGGGTTCTTTCCAGCTTCTGGCTATTATAAATAAGCCTGCTATGAACATAGTGGAACATGTGTCCTTTTTACCAGTTGGAACATCTTCTGGTATTGGATAATCTAAGGAAGACCTTAATTCTCTCATTATGACATACAAGTCTCTCAGAAAATTCCTTGGAATATGGTCATTAGGGTCTTTCAATGTCTACTTCAGGAATGTTTCTTGCAGTTGTTTTGTAGATGTGTCCTTTGGGCTGGAGTCCACACTTTTTAAAATTTTTATTAGTTGTGGCTTTCTATATTGGTCTTTTTCTATTGCAAAAAGAATTTTCCTTAATAAGAGATCAGGACTATATTTATCTGGAAATATAAGGACAAATTTTTCAAAAACGTACTTAAGGATAATGCTGCTTTGATAAAGTAGCCATTGTAGGCTATCCTCCAAGATTCATACCTTCATTAGCTCTAGGAAGTTTTCTAGGTTTATAGTACCAGGCGTAGTTTTCCTCTTATAAAATTATATTGACTGTGCAGGCTATATTTAGGAATATACATATACATACATACATGTAAACATAATTAAATAAAGAGGCCATGCATTTGAAAGAGGAAAGGAAATGGTTTGGGAAGCCAGAGGTTGGAGTGGAGAAAGAGAAAAGGAAATGATGTTGTTATATTATAATATCAAAAATAAATAATAAAAATAGCTGGTAGTACTATTGACATTTAACAGGTTGGATTGGGATAATGTGAAAGGACAATGCACAGAACGATTCTCAGTATAGTTAGTTGCCCATCTAGAATACCAGAAGTGCTGAGTGAGCAATTCTTGCTTAGTGAGTCCATGATAAAGAACCAAGTAATGTCTAAATAACATTGAATAAATACGTGTTTCATTCCTAATGACATAGTTTCCTGGTCTGAAATGATGAGTGGATTTAGATTTAGGACATTGTTCTGGTTCCGTGTGGGCTTACTCTTTTAATAACAAATCCTTTGTACCTGCAGCCAAAAAGGTTGACAATGATATGCAAAGAGGCATTAACTAAACCTCTTTATGTTTATTAATTTGTGAATGAGGCTGATGAAAACTAACAAGGCAGAAAATGATTGCAAATGTAAATGCCAATGTGCTTAATGATCCATGGAAGCAAGTTCAATTGGAGCTTGTCAGATGAAAATTATCTTGCCAGTTGACCTGTCCATAAATACAAATAGACTGTGGAAGACTGGACAAACACTTGCATTCGCCATGGAATTACTTAATTAAATTAATGAATAGAAATCTTGAATAACGAATCTTTGAACTAATGAAAACTATCAGCTCAACTGCTAGTCTACAAAGCAATTGTGCAGTCATTATAAACAGAATATTTCAAAAGTCTACTAACTCTATGTTTCCCAGCAAAATGATAAAGAAGCTTAGAATGACAGGCCAAGGAACTAGTTCTCTTAAAACCCTGTTCCTTCAACTCCTGAATCATTGATATTATATTTTTATGTCTTTCTGGAGCCTTCAATATATTGCTGGTGTAACAGATGCATTAGAACATTATTCCTCAGTTATATGTTATCCATTGAGCCAATGAATGCCATTCATTCACTGGCTAAATACTGAAAATATTTAAATTATACAGTTAGAAGAAAGTGATTCTTAAATTCAGTTCTATTTAGGTTTAGTTATATAATCTTATAAGTCTAAAATGGCATAGTAAAAATATATTTTGAAATTCCAGAAATGAAATTTTTTAATGCAGAACCATGCTTAATTCATTCTGTCTGGAAGATAAATTCCATAGACTATTTAAGCTTTTCAGTAAAAATGTAGAAATTATGATATTCTCAACAGTGTACTGGTGATGATAGTAGATTAGGTAGTCACAAAGATAGTATTAAAATGAAAAAAATCACAAAAATTATATACATTCACTGACTATCATGGTAATTCATGTGCATATGTAAATTACTGACAGGATATTATCAAGAAAAGGTTTAAAACTAATCAATTCCTGACTACATTTTGTGCTTGGATATCATAAAACATAGAGTTCTACTTACCATTTCATATGATTCTTTACAAAATTCTAAAGCATCAAAATTAATCTATAACAAGAGTTATGTAAATATACTATTGCTGGATGACCATCTAGATCTAATTGATGAATTGAGAAGAAGGACAAAACAAAACCATAATTTGCTTTTTACAACTTCTATTGACCAATTGTAGGTACAATTTTTTATTTTTATGAGAAGACCTGGACTTTATGATCTACTTCCCCCAGCTTTTTACGTTTAATAAAATAGTGGGCACCAAACTTACCCTGCTTATTTAGCCAAGAGTTGTAACACTAGCCAGAAAGGCACATACAATATTATTTAAAATTATTTTTCCCAAAGTGATGATGTTTCACACACATATAATCCTAAAGTTCTAAAATCAGAGCCCATGGGTGGGTCCCTGTTGGAGTCACAGCAGGCAGTGAAATAATCAACAAAGAGGTGAGAATGAAAATTGGGCTCAGCCTGACTCTGTCAGGGCAGATCAAACTTCAGGAGTCTGATGCCAAGGCATCTATTGTCAGCATATTTAAACACTGTATAATTTTGGAAATGTTTCCTGCAATAAAATCCAAGTTACACAAAGAACCACAGTTATATTAAAACTCAGCTCAAAGAACATGTCTCTTTTCCCAAGAAGATGGATTCAAGATAGGCTATATGTATTCGTTTAAGAGCATAGGGAAGGATCTGACATGGTCTGAGTTATACAGATAGTGTAGAGGCCATTGGGTTATTAGCCACCTCTTGTCTTGGTAGTAGAAGCTTGATATAGCCTGTCCAAATAGAAAATATATATCACTAGATGTTAATAATCTCCAATTCCTATATTTCTGGTGGAAAAGCCCTAGAAAGAACATTTCTGTGTGTTTAACACTCCTGTTTTTCCTGAAGACCTGTGAGCACAAGGACCTTCATACTCCCAACAAGAGCCAGAATTTTTCACTGTAAATTTGAATTCATGCTGTTCTACGTAAAAGTTTTAAGCCAGCCAAGACTGCATGGTGAGATGCTATCCTATCAACTTTAAATTTTATTCACTGATTATATTGGTTATATTAGATCTCCCCTTTTTGCTGATTGTAAAAGCAAGCACAAATCTAGGTGAAATAAGATAGAAAGATGTAAGTAAAAGCCACAGTCATGAGACACAGGTGTCCCACTAGTGGACACGAAAAACCAATGAGCAACATGCAAACAATAACATGGGGGAACATTTAAGTGAGGACATCACACTGTCTGATCATGTTAATGTGCTCTGACTGCCAAGGGACAGGGGAAGATGTGGGATTTGTTTTAGATAAATGTGACCACAACTAAGAGTAAAGCATCAGCACCCTAACATTATTGGCAAACAGCTGTTTGTCATACATGACAAGGCAGGAGGAGACCACAGAATGAAAGGCTACAGTTTTAGGGGAGTCATAAACACATTAATGTTACTGGTAAGTTAAGGATTAACATTTTATGCAAACAAGGTTTTACTATGTAGGGGAGATAGAAGAAAGAGCCATGAGCTATGCCAGAGCAGGCCAAAAATATGCCATTGCTTAATGAGTCAGATTTGTTCTCTTTCTCTCTTTTTCTTTTGCTCCCTCCCTCCCAGCTTGCTGTTTCTTTTCTAGATTGAGGCTGGGGAGAAGGTACGCAATCTGTCCCTGCGTCTGCTACTCTGCTTCCCTTTGTACAATGTTTTTCTATTTTCCTTTAACCTTGCATAGAGTAAAGCAGTTTTTACAACTATTCTCAATCCTAGAAACAACTAGCCCCACTTATGTTAAAGATCAGAATGCTAACAACACATCTTTATTCTCTTCTTTTGTTTTCTTAGAAAGAGACATTGGAAGTGACATAAAGGATGAGGAGAGTTGTGCCCAGAATCACATGCATAGAGTTCAACAGCTGTCTGGATGTCAGGATGCTAACTTACCTCACCCAAGATTCACATTTCTTCCAGTTCATCTATTGAAAAATTGTTCCTATTGCCCAATTATACTATATTGATTAAAATAATGACTACAAATACCCTTGCCTGTGCATGAGATGGAGCAGATGTAAAAGAAAAGTTCAGTGTCACTATCTCACTATAGATTCTCAACATACTTGCATCTTAAGGTAAGCTCAAAATACTGATATACCAATAGTAGTGGAGCTGGCAACAGTGTCTAGAAGGAGGGTGGTAGAATGTAGTGACATATAACTAGCATCCTACATGCATTTATTTTCAGTTTATATTATACATCTTGTTGGGTTTTATTTGTCTATTTTTTTTTTGCTCTAAGTGCATATAAAAATTACTTTTTTAAAAAAAATTTCCACACTTATCTGTAGAAGATTCAGAGACAGATTTCTAGGCCTATTTTGTTTAAATGTACCAATTGGCAAAATGTTACATAAGAAGATACAATATTCTTTGTAGAAAGGGGTCAAGGAGGGTGAATTTGAATGTGGTACTTGCAGATGAACTTTAATCCAGAAACATGGCTGCTCTGGCAAGGCATCACATATAAAAACCTAGATCTGTTTGATCTGGGTGGATTATAGACTCACCCTTAGTACATACCTTTAATATTTCTGACTGGAATACACACCTTTATTCCCTCTTGCTGGAATATAAACACAAGCCTCATGCACACCTTTCATCCCAAACAATGATGGCTCATTGAGGGGCAGACAAAGTAACTAATCAGAGAAGAACCTGACAGAATGAGTCAGAGATGGGATACATTCAACTCTCACGAGAACATGCAGGAAAGAGTCTTCCTGAGAGCAGTGCAGAAAGAGAGAAGGGGGAGCGTGGACAGTCACTTGGGAGTCAGTGCAGTGGAGTTGGGTTCTTGGCAGATCAGTTGGTGGCTATTAATTTGTGGAGCTTAGAGGTTGTTTTTTTTTTTTTTTTTTTTTTCCAGGACCGTTTTACAGAGACAGGTTCTAGAGAGAAGCTAGACACAGGAGGAGACAGAATGAGCCAGAGAAAGAGGAGCCAGATTAGAACAGGTTGCCAGAGTCAGTTTGAAGACAAGCAGAGAAGTTCAGTCAGAAGCAAAGAGAAGCCAGTTCCAATCAGTCAGCTTAAAGAGGAGTTTGAGCCAGAAGAGCTACATTGAACCAGTCATACCGAGTTCAGAAAGAAGTAGAAAGGGTAAGCTTATTCACCAGTAAGCCTCCGAAATGACAAATACATCTGGTGAATGAGATACTCTTACAGATGTGTAGTCCATGCTTTATTTTATAAGCAAAGATGAGACAGCATATTTATGGTACTCTGGCCAAGTGTAATGATGCCCAACTATAATTCAGGTACTTGGAAGGTAGGGAAAAGAAGGTTTCAGAGTTTAAGGCTAACTTCAACTATATGGTGAGTTTTAAAATAGCTTGAACAGCATAAGACCTTGTCTTAAAAATAAACAAATATATTGGCTAAATTAAGGCAGCCATAAAACAAACAATTGGCCTGGGAGCCCCATTAAAATAAACAAGTGAAAATGCTGAAACATATAATACAATTTATGTAAAGCAGATATTAAATGTACAGAAGGCAAATATGGAGAACAAGAGTGAGCAAGGGAACATTGGAAATCATAAACTAGTGATTTTAACAAATAATATAGCCAGTGACAAATGTACAACAGCAGGCTGAAATCACAGATATATACTATTTAATTTTACTTTCTTCTCCCTTCAAGGAAACCTCCTTTCAGACATCTCAATTTCAGGAAAATCTATATACCACATGGCTCTTTTTAGTCAGACATTGACATGAGCAATTACAAAGCTAAAAGTTCCTTTTTGAGTTTGCAACAGTCATATAGATGGTATCTCAAGAAGGGTTTGAATTTAATAGAAGTAGCGTATCAAATCAGAAGCTTCTTTAGAGACCTTTATGAGGACTTTAGATTCTTAGGATCAAGTGAAATATATGTGTTTAAGTTCTGTTAGTTTCAAAATGAAAGGTCAGAGAGATCTCAGCTTCCAGAAGCGGGAAGGCTTTTGAGGATCATGATAGTCATTAGGTAGTGGGCTGTTCCAAACAGATATGAAAAATGGGGATGTAATTTTGATGTTTTAAACTCTAGATATCGTTAAGCTAGGAGACATTTTCTACAGGTACTAATTTGAAAGACAGACATCAAGGTGCTGACTTTGTGAGTACATAAATACATTCTTTTCAACTCCCCAAATCCAAACTTTCTCATATTCAAAATGCAAATGTGTTTTCTAAGAAGAATGGTTATAGAACACAAGGTTAGGGACCATATACAAGATATCTGCACAAGTTGTTTAACATAAAAGCTGGCTTGGAACAGTGGTGTCACTAATTTTAACATAATACAAATCTATTGATTCTGGTTTTGTCTTTTAAAGTACCATCATAATCTCATGTTTGTAAGAAATTATGACTGTTTGTGAAATAATCTTGATTAATCTTTCAACTATAATCTTTAAGGATGAAATTCTCATTATGAGTGACTAGAAGCTATGAGTTTTAAAGCAACTTTGTGTATTGGATATTCTTCCCCTTTTACATGTGGAACTTTTAGATCGGTCATGATTTTAAAAGGCTGTATATCATGTGATAGTTATTATCAAATATAAAAATGGCTTCTAACTCTCTTTGCATTCAACAAAAATTCCACATTGCTGTTTTCCTATAACAGTATTTTATTTATTTAAAATGCACAATGAGAATACAACAATTGAAAAGTACATCATCCTGTTAAAATGGTTACAAGCCCCTATAATTCACCCTAAGTTGAAAAAATATGAGGCTTTAAACATTTCATGTATTTATAAAATCATCAAAATATAGCATTTCCTTTTCCAAACATAGTGATAATATGCAAGAAACAAAATGTCCTTAATGACTAAGAATGTACTAAGTTTGGTTGTAACCAACTTTAGAACATGTTTAATTTAGGTTTTTTTTTTTTTTTTATTTTTCTGGAGAAAAGAAAAATAAATCAACTTGACAACACATTGCTATCCACAGCACTAAGGCCAGAGGACTACCATAGGAAACACCCCTGCCGCTGAATCGATGCTGAGCACTTGCACATAAGTCAAAGATGCGCTCAGTTTTTCCAAATTAAGAAGAACTGACGTCAAGAACTGGCTTGATTTCTAAATGGTTTCGCACCCTGTTGCCTGCACTTAGAAAAATAACAACAAATTGTGTTCCTCCAAGAGTACAAACTTAATTTTGTAATTTTTTCCCACTTATTCTTCTCTAAGTTTATGCCAAAGTCACACAAATTTATCTGGAGAGGCTTTCACAGCAGGACTGCATTCTGTGTAGTTTTTAAGTAGAGATTCCAGCAGTACAGTAATTAATCTTACATTTTTTACATTTTCTTTTCTAATTATTTGGAATATATAATGTCATACATACTACCATGTACAAATGACTATTTCCTATAAAATTGAATCAAGCAATTTATATATTTAGGTATTACTTTTTCTGCCCATATAGTCCTTGGTCTTAACCTTACACACAAATATGGGTATATCACCAGATAAGTAAAATCATGATTTGTTTATATAATACTACTTTTATAATAGCATTTGAGAAACTCCCAGAGATGAAAAATTAAAGAAAGGATTAAATCAAATTGTTGGTTTTGTAGTTCGAAGGGAAAATTCAGAGGTTTTTCATGGTAGTATTTTTCTAAGTTGAGTGTGAGAACTCTATAGCTTCCCTTTTATTTGTAAGGCCTGAAAAAGAAATATACCGAAAGTCACTGATCACATAGCAGCATAAAGAGGAAGTATATAGGCAAAGAAATTGCATGTTAGGAAAGAGGCAAAATGACACACTATTTATCTTAATAGTTGTTTAATATTCTCTCAAATTTCTAAACAGCCCTGATGAGAGTACACGTGCCTCACTCCTCAAGGTAGCAATGAAGAATTGCCTCGAGAGCGAAGACATTGATGTGAATTGAAAAGGAATAGAACATTTGTCATAAACAATCCAGAGTGATTTCTCCGCCTATTTCCTACCTATGGAATTTAATTCACCAGCTCAGGAAACCTAGACAGGCTGATTTATCTTTGAAATAAAGATTCTGTTCCATAATTTTTGATAGAAATGTCTGAAGAACAACCACTGAGAACAGGACAGAGTGAGCAGATAACCTGACTTGGGAGTTCCATGCAGCTTTTCTAAGAAATTATCATTTGTGTTCCAGAGCTGAACTTTGACAACATGTCTCAGTGACAAAACATTAGGTCATTACTCATGTTTCTACATGTGCAACAGTGATGCTCCTGGGATAGTAAATTATCCTGAGTCATCAAAATGATTTGTGCTGCCATTATACAGGTTTTATGATTATTCCTTTATCAAACCATGAAACTACTCAAGGCTGGGGTATTTAATTTTTATTTATGTATCCCTCACTAATGAGAACTGTGTACCAAGTATGATTAATGAAATATATTTGGCCAGTGAGTAAAGGTTTGAATCAAGAGGAAAAGGGGGCTCTTCTCTCCAGTGCAGCTGTAAGAGTAGGAGCTGTGAGTATGGGAGGTGTAAGGATGGGAGCCTTCCATCAGGTCTGTGAGAAATATCTGATATCGACTAACCCAAGCAAAGCCCTCCACTCCTTTGCCACTTATCATATAGCCGAGTGATACAGATTTTGGAAGCCGTTGACTTGCATCCTACATTTGACTGATTGACATATTTTGTTTGTTCGAGGGAGGCTTACATTTTTAAAATGTTACTGATATGTAAAAATCGTCTACTTCTCTTTGAAAAGTCAGGGAAGCTGGCAGAGCAGGGTTACAACTCACATTGCCTAGGGGCTATATGGCCACTACATCCTGAAGTTAAATCAAAAGACCTTCACAACCTGTCTAATAAACTATGGATTTTTCCTGCCTGTTTCATGTAGGCTTCCGCTCCCAGCACCCCTCAAGTAAATATGGAATGTGTTTTATAAAAAGGGAGTGTGGAAAAAGAAAGACAAAAATCTTGAGACCATTTTTTATTTTGTAGTACCGTTAATATAGATGCGGATTCACGCAGCCAAACATTTGGGACTAGCTCTCAGGGACTAAACCACCAACCAAAGAGCACACATGGGCGGACCCATGGCTCAAGGTGCTTATGTAGCAGAGGATGGCCTTATCTGGCATTAATGGGAGGGGAAGCCCTGGTCCTGTGGAGGCTCTATGCCTCAGGGTAGGGGAATGAGAGGGTGCTGAGGTGGGTGTGGGTGGCCATGTCAGGGAGTACCCTCATAGAGGCAGTGGGTAGACGAGGTTATGTGAGGGGGAAACTGGGAAGGGGAATAACATTTGAAATGTAAATAAATAAAATTACCAGTCCGAGACAGGGTTTCTCTGTGTAGCCCTGTTTGTCCTGGAACTCACTCTGTAGACCAGGCTGGCCTGGAACTCAGAAATCCACCTTCCTCTGCCTCCCAAGTGCTGGGATTAAAGGTGTGCATCACAGCAGCCAGGCTTGTCGTTGTTACTATTTGTTTGCTTGCTTTAAATCTCAACTCACCCCTTAATTCCTCTCCAGCTATTTCCCCCTCCCATTCCTTCCCTATCCCTCATTCCTTCTCTTTCTTCTATTCCTTGTACTCTAAGATCTTCATTATAGGTGTTACACCTTTTGCCTTTGACCTTCCCAGTCCCTACTCCAACCCCTCTCCCACTGGCATCTTTCCTTTTGAGTTTTCAAGTTATCTACGCTGAGACATGCTCTTGGTCAGAGGTTTTGTCTCAAGGTGTTTCTATCAATTAATTGTCCCCTCAAAGTAAGTGATTTTCCTTATAGAGACTGATTTTTATAATTTCTGTTTTGGCTTTGCTCTTAGAAATTCAGTCTTTATGTTTACATTGCTTGCCTGTTCATGCATACTACTCAATTTATACAGACACTGGAACTCATATATTAGTGATACATAAAAATACTTGTCTGGTAATTCCAATGTACTGTTCCTCTGTAAGTCTAACATTAATGTAACAATTCTTATTTTGGAGCCATCAAAATGTATTTTTCCCTTTAGCATGTTTCCTTCTTTTTTTTAATGATGAAATAAAACATGGACCTGTGTCTCTTCTTGGCCTTATATTGAGCATGATGAGTAGAGACACCTGGAACTGTTGTTTTCCTTCCTACAGATCAGTGATGTCATGATAAACTCTAGAAAGTTAAATTCTAGTTACGGTGCATCTTCCAAGTGCAGCTATTGTTAAGAGGAAAGTATTTCAAAACATTCCCTTCCCCCTCCCATCAATATTCAATGTCAGACCTAGTAAATTAGTGGAGATAAACTAACAAAAACTATGTCCTCCATTCTGTTTTGTTGGGTTTCACTAGAATTTTAAGTCTTGGTCATGTTTAACAGCTAATCAATTAAAATTCATGTTTCCCTAAACAGTAGTGGTTCCAGATGAGATTTTTTTTTCTGTGTCTTTTTTCAATCAGCTGTGATTCTCTGTTCTTGCATGCCTGTATTTCCAGTTTTAAGGGAATCAGTTTGGCCTGTGATGTCACTTCTCTGATGGATCAGAGATGGTTAGATTGATTTTTTTTTATGTGTGATCTTTCTATTTACTGACAGGATAAGATGCTAAATTCTAAGCTTCTTATCTATCAATAATGGAATTCTAAGCTAGGTTTAAGGAAGTGAAAATGGCTTCATTGGAAGATAAGAGGAAAATTTTAATTTGTGATCTCACTCAGTTGTTACTGAAAAGAGCATGGCTTTCTTGTTAGCCAGAAAGAAATTATACACATTCTATGATATATCGTAGGGGAAAAACAATTCCAAGAGGAAGATCTGTCTTTTACGCATAAGGAAGGTCTGGCCAGCATGTGGGCTCTAGGCAAAATGTGTTCATACATCTTTAGCCAGGACAAAGTCTACATAAAATGGTAATAGCAAACTGCAAAGTCATAGAAACTTCAGGACGTGCACATAAATATGCAATATGTTCCTGAAAGACAGTATTTGGATGGATCTAGTTTCTTGAAAACATAGTAGAAAATATAAATATATTTATACCTTGCAGAGTCTCTGAGCCTTGAGAATTTAATTCTCTTACTCAAGTAAGAAGCAGTGAAAGGGTTGCAGGTTTTCATATTAATTATTTTTGTTTAATCCCATTGTTCAACAGATTCTGTGTCTGTGAGAATTTAAAACTCCCCTGAAAATCCTGTGTCTTTTTAGAAAAATATAATAAACAATATAGTGGCAAGCAATTTAGCATTAAGTTCATAAAGAATTATATCTCTGATGTATACAAATGAAAAAACGTACACACTAAAATAAAGTTGTTAGACTTTCTACTTTTGGAAAGATTGTAGGGACTGTGGACTTATTTTATTTCTGAAGTAGTGGAATGACCAGATGGGCTTTGCTTGTAAGTAAGGAAAGAAGGAAATATACTCTTATTGCCTGTCTGCACTAGGACCTGAGACATCCAATTTAGTGTTATCTCATTTATAATTAGAAGCATTCTTACAGGTTAGGTATTATAGTTGATAATAACATTTATAAACCAAAATGCATAAAGTAAATTAATTTACCCAGGATATATAGGTAGTGTAGTATGGATCTCAGCTCACTCAAATTTGCTTCATAATTGTCACCATCACAAATACCATCCTACATTTATATTCAGTGCTGCCAATCTGTCTGAGGAAGAATTGAAAAATGTCAATTTTGTCTTCCATAATTTAAGTGGGAACCAATCTACTTTCTTGTATTTAGTGATATTACATCAGGGTACTATAGCCAAGGTATTTGTGAAATAAAATGAAAGAAGCATATTGGTTAACATTTCTTGAGTTTAGGAAGCCAGCATCACTTGATGGACATTTTCATGGTGCCTCATTATAAGAATGAGACAGAGAGAAGGCAAAGGGGGCTTATGAGATGGCAAAACCAATGAAGAAATTTGTGGCCAACTCAACAAGCTCAGTTTTCTAGAACCCACATGATTGGAGGAGTTAACTCCTTCAGGCTGTTCTATGACATGCACACACAG